>LM523173.1:479944-499983 GCA_000941615.1 Parastrongyloides trichosuri | reverse complement strand
ATAGGTGAGTGCGGGTTTCATATCCTAACTTTAAACAAGAGTTTGAAGTAAATAACATTATAAGTGAAAAATTAATAATTGAAGTTTGTTTTGAAAAATAAAAAATTAAATTAATAAAATTTCAATGTCTATATAAGCCTATGTATAAAATTTAATTAACAAACATGTAATTACCCTTATTGTAAGACTGCTTATATTTTTCTAGTTGTTCTTCAGGATAAATTATGCTTTGCATAGTAAAATTATATTTAAAGGTATATGAAAACTTTTATGTCTTTGTGCAATAAAAGTGATTTTTATTATAATCTTGAATATTTTTTAAAACTTATAATTTTGAATGTTGTTAAGAAAACATTTCTAATGACTATCTCATATTCAGTTATGGTGATAAAAAGAAAACAATTAAAAATGACACAATTGTATTCTATCAGTATACTCTAATTTAACTATAGCTACTTATTTTTTAAATAATATGTTAAAGACATTGTATATAAACTTTATGCTATTGTTTGTTTCAAATAAACATTTATTTATTTGAAATTATCTTTAATGACTATGGATAATCTTTTAATTGGTGATTTAAGGAGTGAAATATATGTCACCATATTATAAATTTTTCCCCATTAACTATTTATGAAAAAAACTATGGTTTCTTTTAAAAATTATTTATTAGATTTATTACATATAAGAAGACATTCACAACATCATAGTACGAATATTCAAAGAATTCCTAAAAGTTTTTTTCCCAGATCCTTATCGTTAACACCATTAGAACATATTTATGGGTTGGTTTGGATGCCTAAAAATATTAGTGATTATCAAAGAGAATTACTCTATTCTATACATTCCTTACCATTCTATTTTGGTTCATTACTAGAAGATGACGATGTACAGGTACAACTTCTTATCAATTGTCGAGATTGTTTCTTATCTAATCCACCACAATCAACATACCAGTCCCCACCAACATCAGGCTCATCTACTATACTATCACGTATCAAGAATTTTAAACATAAAAAATGTTATCATACATTTTCCCATTACATATTAACGGCTCTTGGAACAAATGAAATAATAATCAAAGCTAATGTAATATTTAAAAGAAATACATTTGTACTTGAAAAGTTACCAGATGTTGATTTGCATACTTTTATTGCGGAAAATAATCTTAACATGATTTCAAGACCATGGTTTGTTGATAAAAAGCAAATTGTTAGTGATAAAAATATAAAACAATCTCAACCTTTTATTTTGTCTATGGAAGAAAAAATGAAATATTTTAAGTTGGGAACATTTGTAAGGAAAGTTTTAATTATTGATAACAATAGGAGAATTCCAGTTTCTACAATATCATTGGAGTCATATGATATTGAATTACAGAAAAAATTTATTAGTGAAGCCAATTGGTTAAGAAATTTTGGGAATGTTTATATAGAAAAGTTGTGGGGACTTTGTTCTGATTCTGGTGAAAGCATGATCATTCTGGAAGAAGTTGTATATGGATCATTGGTACCATATTTAAGGAATGGTAACAGAAATGAAGGACAACTGATTGATTTTTGTTATCAAATATGTAAGGGATTAAGATACCTGGAGGATCATGATTTTTTATTATATCATTTTAATATTTATTACCTTTATTTAACATATAATTATACAATAAAAATAGCTATAATAGGAAGCTCTAAGGAAGAATTAATCATGTCATCACCAAAAGAATTATATGATTCAGAGGAGACAATAGTATGGTTACCACCGGAATGTTTTGAAAGAAATGGTACATTTAATTTTTTATCATTAAGTTATATATTTGGAAATGTCATTTGGTCCATTTTTAACAATGCTGAAACACCTATGTTTAATATGAGTAAGGATAACAACAGAAAGAGTGTTTCGAGTGTAAATAATAAAAATTTTACTTTTAATTCTAAAGGTGGAATGAGAAAAAGAGAGTTGAAGAAATTAAAATTATCAAATAATTTAATTTCTAAGAATCTTATTAAAAATGTTTTACTAAAGTGCTGGGATGTTAACTGTAAGAATAGACCAAATTTTACAGTTCTATGTAAAGAGATTAAAAAACTTTTATTGTAATATTTTTTATTATGTTTCATCATTTTATCTTATCAAAATAGATACTTTCTTGAAGATAATAATTTGTTATTACCTCTTAACAAATTTTTTAATGTCTTGACGTCAAGAATGTATATAAATTGATAAATGGTTGTTATATTTAATGTGTATATATATATGAAGATGCAATGTTAAAACCTTTATCGGTAGATGAAAAAAACAAAATATAATTATAAAAAAGAAAAATTGTCTAAAATAAGAATTAAAATAAAACTCCTTATTCAGAATTAATTAGTCCAGCACGCTTATTCTTAACACAATTATCAATATAAACTTTTGTATGTGGACCAAGTTTTGAGCCAAGATTATGTCTATATCCCCACTAGAATATAAATATTAAATTTTGAGTATTATTATAAAAAACTTACTTCTTCAAATTTAGTGATGTCGTCATTCTTTAAGATACAACAATAATTAAGGATAAAGAATGAAAAAAGGAATAAGAATAAAGCAAAGATAGCTGCACAGACAACTGGTCCCATAAGATCAAATAATTCAAATTCTTGTTTTAAATCAACAGACATAGTTGGTAATATCTGAAAATTTTTAGAAATAATAAAATGGATATTAATATTCATATAGCATGAATAGCATATCATTATGATAAAAAGATAATTAAATCACATTTCTTATATGAAACAACTATGCTTTATATATATAGCCTGCTTGTTTTATCCTAAGCATATGCTCTTACTCTTCAAACTTCAATCAACACCTATGTAGTGTATTGTAACAAAACGATGCTTAAAACGATAGGCTTAAAACAAATGGCATTTTCATTAATTTAAGCATAAAATAATACATATTAATTTAAATAAACATTATTTAAGCTAAAATTTATAAACAACAATATAAGTACATTCTAATTTAGTATCTTAACATAAATAAAAAGGGATCTCATCATCCAAGAGAAAGTACAACACAAAACTATTGCTACTATCCTTATTCATATAAAAAGATAATCATGGTATATAAATATTAGAAAGTAATATAATATTTATAATTCCAACCTCTAAAAATAATAAAAATGTCGGTTACATTTTAAAAGAAAATTTTACATATATATATATTTGTAGTATTCTCACATAGGACATCAATTTTAAAACAGTATTATATATAAGATAGGAAAAGATTATAAAAAGGTTTTTATCATATTATGGTACCCCTTTACATTTAATAGTTTGTAAAAATACTCTTTTTAATAATTGCATCTAATGAAAAATTATTAAACTGTTTGTGAAGCCAAATAAAGTAAATGTTTATTCTTTGTTATCAAATAACAATTAATAATAACAAATAATATATATCTTATCAAATTGATAAATAATTAAAAACAAATTATGGAGATATTCTTTTTGGATCTCTTGGAAACATTGAAACAAGTCTAATGTTGTGAAGTCCCAAGAATAACATTGCTACACGTTCCAATCCAATACCACCACCAGCATGTGGAGGACAACCATACTTGAAAGCATCAATATATGCTTGAATCTTTGAAATATCAATCTCATGATGTTTAGCTCTCTCAACAAGGAGGGTTGGATCGTGAATTCTTTGTGCACCAGACAATATTTCTTCACCTCTCATAAACATATCGTAACTGTTGGAAATTTTTTCATTTTTAGAATCAGACATTGTATAGAAGGGACGGATGGCAAGAGGGAATTTATCAAGAATATAAAAATCAGTATCATATTTTTCTTTAACAAGTTTTCCAAGAAATTTTTCATTAGGTGTAGATAAATCTTCTTCATCACCAATCTCAACTCCAGCCTCCCGAAGCATAGCAACACCTTCAGAAAATGTTAAGATAAGTGGTTTATCAGAAAATTTAAATGGTTCTGCTGGATATTGTTTACCAACAGCTTCAATTTCTGTTTGAAAATGTGATTGTAACTTTTTAAATATTCCTGTCAATGTTTCTCCAATAACTTCTAAAACCTCATGATAATCAAATTTAAATGCCATCTCAAGATCAAGTCCAATAAATTCTGTCATATGTCTATGTGTGTTAGAGTCTTCTGCTCTAAAAACAGGTCCAATTGTAAAAACTTTATCAAAATCAGCAGCAATAGCCATTTGTTTATACAATTGTGGAGATTGCGCAAGGTAGGCTGAACCTTTGAAATATGAAACAGTGAAAACATTAGCACCACCTTCTGATGCGGCTGGAATAATTTTTGGAACTTGTATTTCAGTAAATCCCTTCTCCGTCAATATATTTCTAAATTCATTTACTATGCCAGCTTGAATTTTAAATATAGCTTGATTTGTTGCTGTTCTAAGATCAATAACTCTATTATCAAGTCTTGTATCAAGATTAACAGTTGACAATTCATTTGAGTCATCTTGCTTTCTTGCTGCATCTTCAATTTGTAGTGGTAATCTTGGTTCAGCAGTTGATACAACAAAAAATTGTTTAATGCTTAATTCAACATCCTTTTGTGTACATGATTGAATCTCTTGTGGGACAGTTGAAACTTCACCTAAAATATCAACAATTGATTCTTTTGGAATGGAATCAACAAATTTAATCATTTGTTTTGAAATTTTTTCACCAACAAACATTAAAGCTTGAATCGAATGTATTCTTTGTCTGATAACAAAAAATGCTGTTTTCCCTTTTACACGTGAATTATGTAATCTACCACGAATCCATACTTCTTTTTTATTCAATGATGAATTAATATCTTTAACTTCTGTAAAAGTAATGTCCTTTTTCTCTCCAGACTGAATTAATCCATAAGATCCATATAATCCTTCTGAAACATCAACTGCATTATCTTTATTTTCATCATCTTGTTTAACATTTTCATCACCACCTTTCTTGGCTTTAACTTCAGCCTTCTTTGCTAGGCGCGCCAATTTATTAAGCTCTTTCTTTGAAAGCTTTTTTTCGCCTTCCTCGACATTTACTATAGTTTCTGTTTCAATTTCTGCAGCCATACTAATTAACTAAAAATAAAAATAATTATTATTTAGGTAAATTGTTATCACTTGGGGACTGAAGAAATAAAATATTTTAGTTGGAAAAGCAATTTAATGACAATGCGGCCTTGGAGATATGTTTATTTGGATAATATTCTTTGAGAAATCATTGTTTATTTTATTGTCATTTCAATATTTTGTAATCTACGATAATAAAAAAAAAACATGGATCAGAGACCATTTATTGAATTGTCAAAATTTGATAAAACTACCGTTGATCTAAAGAAACCGCCACATACAGCAGAAGAATATTTAAGGCAAGCTATTGTAGAGAGAGAAAGTATACCTCAAGTTGTAAGGTATAATATTGACAAAAAAAATATTCAAAAAGTTGAGATTTCTTATTTTAAACAGTCTAACGATGTTCCATCATTTAATTATATGAAATCAAAGGAATGGACTGAAGGACAGATAAAGTTATTTATGAGTCAACGAGTAATATTTTTACAATATATCCCAGAAAGAGAAAATTTAGATGATGATAGTTGTAATTCATCAATTTCATTACCAAAATCGTATGATGAATGGATTAATTTTTGTATTAACAATACTACTTCCTCCATTGAATTACCTTCACCTTCTCTGTTGAAGGAGATGAATGCAAAAAATTTATCTGATTGTATTGGTTCATTAACTCAGGCATGTTTTAATTTATTAAAATAATATCATAATATAACCTTTTGTTTTATTTTAGTATATGAAAAAAATAGAAACTTTAGATGATAAAATATTTCATTGGTTATATTTAACATTGCTAGCAATGCCATTACCACTCTCTCCAGATACGACATTTCTTTTGAGAGATTTATCAAAATATTGTCATACCATACGTTCTAAATATATACCTGGAGTCAATGAAAAGATACCTATTAATAATCTTTCAATAATAATCGCTATAATTGGTAACTGTTACAATCAAAAAGATTTGGCTGATTATAAATTTTAAAATTTATTAAATGGTACTATATATCTTGCCGATGAAATTTAATAGGTCAATTTTTATTATAACATCTCTTAAATATTTTTGAAGCGTAAAATAAAATTTGGATGGGTGAGAAGAAGTAAAATAAAATTAACCTAAAAGAAAGTTTAAGATTTTGGATTACTTTATCTTAATTTGTTTATATATTATATCTTCCTTTCAATATATACTTTAAAGAACATATTATACAATATTTTCTTAATATGCTACTTTATTTCATATTACACTTTTTATTCTCTCTCATAATATTCATTCATTGTGAGGGTAATAATAATGTTATTTATCAAACAGATCCCAGAACTGGTATGATATTTGAAGTACCATTACCGGCTACTTATAGTAAGTTTTTGTATATTGTTATTTTATTATATAACTAATGTATTTATATAGTTACACCTGTCAAAGGGCTGGCAACATTTTATAATTCATCAACACCAGGCTTCATGAATGGTGAGATTCAAGGAGCAGTAGCATTTTTTCAAGCTAATTTTCCAAATAATCAAGCTGTTGTAGTTGATTGTCAATTATCATTTCCTGATTATATGACTAGTAAAGGATTTGCTCTTGAAATATTGTTAAATGGTGATTTAGATGGTGAATATTGTAAAAGTGGGATGCGTTTTGCTGATCCATTAGTAATAAAATTACCAAGAGGTGAAAATTTTTATGCTGGTGCAAGGAAAAGAAATGATATTTCAATTATTAATCATTCAGAAAGTATTATTGGAAGAGTTTTAAGAATTACTTGTGTTGGCTGTGAGGAGGAGAAGAAAATTTTAGGGTGTGCTTTAATTGGACGTGTTGGTAAGAGATTTTCATATAGTTTAATGTATTATTCTTTGTACACATTTTTTTTTAGATGATGAAGTGTATGTTGAAAAAGATTCACAATTTATAGAGAATCAGGTACACATTCGTCAACAGGAACAATTTAAAAGGGCTCAAAAAAATTTTCAAAATAATATTATGATGAGGAGGAATCATCGTAAGTTGCTGGTTTTAGCTTAAATTTATTTTTGTCATCATTATTTATGCATATATTTTGTTCTCTCAATAATAATAAGTTTCATTAATAAATTATTAAAATTTTATTATTTACATTTGTATTAAAAAATAAATTATTAATTATCATATAAAAATTTAGCACCATACCTTCCAATAATTCCACATGCTATAGGTCTTCCAACACTTCCATCTTTTGAACTATCAATATTCGCAATCATTCCACCATCATCTGGGTTTTCAAAGATGACTAATCCTCTACCAAGAACATTATTTCTATCAAAAAGTGTAACTTTATCATTCCATTGATCAAACTATAAAATCAATTTGTATTAAAAATTTTTAAGTTATAAAAATATCATACCTTTCCATCAATAATATTACCTAATGTACCAACTTTGTGAGCTGGATATCTAACACCTATATGTTTTTGTATATTATCAGGATTAAATTCATTACCCATACTTTCACAACCTCTTGTCATATTACCCCAATCCCTAATTTGAATTCCAAAACTCCTTCTAGATGGTAATCCATTTATTGTTATTATAATATGTGTTTGGGCGTCAGCACTATACTCCTGAGAGAAGGTAGCAAAACCGTATATTGTCCCATCAGCATTGGTTACTTTAGCAACAGCCTTTAAAAGCTCTATAATAAATAAAAAGATTATAATGTATGTTTTGTATTATTAAAAAATATTTTTATATAAAAATAATAAAAATATATTTTTATCCCTAAAAACTAACCTCTTTGTCTTTCATTTTCAAAACCTTTTATCAATAATCCTCCTCCCAACAGTATTGATAAAATAAAGAATATAAAGAATTTTTCTATCATCATATTTTATTATATATTTCAAAATATTATATTTTAATATTTATCTATACAAATATATTATTTGTCAAAAATTTTTGTTACCAAATATATATATATATATACATATACATATAGATATTCCTTAAAATTATTTTACCTTCTTTAATTTTCTAAATTAGGTTAAAACATTTTTATTTATTATCAGTTAATGATGATCTTTATCTATAAATATTATAATATCTTTCCCTATTATATATACTTATAATCATTTTTATGTATTTGAAAGAAAAATTTTTCCATATACATTTATTACTAGAATAGTTCATTTAAATCAAGTAAAAATATGTACATGAAAAATAAGATTAATGTTAAATATAAAAAAATAACAATGGTAAGATAATGATATGAATTTTATAATTATTAATTAAGTTATGCAAAAAAATGGGTAAATATTATTAAAAGAATATTTAATTATTATTTGTTATTTTGTTACAAAATTGTTTAAAAAAATATGTATTGTATTTTACCTATCTTTCTTTATTGAGAATTTTTCCTTTATATATTATTTCAAATATAATAGAACTTTTTGCAAATAAATGTCTATACAATAATAATAATTTATTCAAATAATGAGAAAAGACAATAAATCAAAGATAGGGCACATTATTTGTTTGTATAAATAATTGAGAAAAAAAGTATTAAGTTCGCATTTTCCTCTTGTTTAAAAGTTTCAAAAAGAGTATTATTAATATTCTATTAAGAGGAAATAAGTAAATTACTTTTAATTAAACAAATGAATGTAATATACATATAAATGACGATTATAATTCAATTCTTCTAAAATAATATATGTATATGTATCCTCAATTTCTTTTTCTTCTGATATAATAAATATATCATCATTTTCTATCTATCTATATACATATATATATTATGATGCTCACTTTTCTATTAACATAACTCTTTTTTAATTATTTCTTTATTATTTTTCAATTAATTTTTACATTCTGTTATTATTTGGAGAGATGAATTGTTTTAGATATTTTTTAGTTATCTATTATATCATTCCATCAAAATTATGATATATATAATTATTTTAATAAATTATTAAGTGGTACACTTTCTACAATATATATATATATATATAAAATATACGTGAGGTTGAAGAGTCTTGATTTATAACCTATTCATATATAATAAATAAAACTAACACTTTTTGAAGTTTAGGGTATAATATATATAAATGTAATAATTTTGTAGTGGCTTCAAAATTTGTATATTAATATCTCGTCTCTCTTCTTCATTTGTATATATAAAAATATATTCATCACATACTCCTTCAAAACTCTCAAAAGAAGGGTAGAAAAAAAAAAGTTTCAATCGGGGGTGTAAGAAGCGATATAGAGAGAGTCTATATTTTGGTGGTTTTTGTTTGAAGAGAAAATTTTGAGGGGAGAAAAAGAGTAAAAGAATATATAAGTTTATAGAGTTTATATAATATATATAACATATATTTTGTACCTATAATTTTTCATCCACCTCCAATAAATGATATATTTTTATATCATATCTACCTATCAACTTTGTTTTAAAACTTTTTAACACAATATATATACACTTTTTAAAAAAGATTACTATATATCATATAAAAATATTTATTAATATTAAATTTTATCACTATTTCTTATCATATATTTCAATCTACGATTATTAATAATTAAATATTTTTATTATACAAACTTCAATTCTTTGTAGAAGATGTATCTTTTTAATAATGGTAGAAAGTTTTTTAATTTTTGGTTTTTAATTTTTATCATTTTTATTTATTCTAAAACAAATTACCTCTTAATCTTTAATTAATGATTAACTCTCCTTCATTTTTCTATACCTGTTAATGTATAAACTTTATAATATTTACGAGGAATCTTAAAATATCATTATAAATATTATTTCTTCTGGATGGATACTTTACATTTATCTAGCTTCCATTTTTAAGAATGTCGCAATTAAGGATGATGCATTTGTAAAGTAAAGATAAAATGTGTTCTCATTGCAATACGTTTTTCAAAGTTCATAAACCAACCTATTCTTATACATATATATGATTAATTTTTAAATAAAATGTTTATAGATATTTTTTAAAAAATAAGAATTAAAATAAATCAATCATAAATTTTAACTATTATCTATTAGTTCAATGATTTTTTAAAAAAAATTGTTTAATTATTTTTTCTCCAACAAAGTTAATATTTGTTTCAAAAAAAATATCTATATTATTTCATAAACAATTTCTATATTATTAATAAGAAGGGAAATATAATTTAATTTTTTTTTACCAAAATTATCTTATCTTTTCTTAAAATCAAAAATTAAGCTTTTTAAAAAGACTATTTTATTATATATATTCATTCATTTTCTCTTTTATACAATATTTATTAAATATATTTTTCTTCTTCCAACTTGCTTTTCTACGATTCTTTTCTCTTTTCCACCAACAATTTTAAATATATATCACCATCATATCTTCACACATAAATCTATGATATATATAAGTAAATGAAAAAATTATTTTTTAACCCTTAATATATTAAAATATATATAGATACATTAAACTCCCTTGCACTTTATATCACTTGAAGATAGTAATCTAGAACTCTCTCCCTCTCATTTTTAAAATTATTTTTAAAAAGATATATAAACGAGGAATCATCTTTCTTTCTTAAAAGTACAACTTTTTTTGACCAATTCTTCTTTGAAAAAAAAAAATAAAATAAAAATTATTTATCTCTCTCTTTTTACTCAATATTATGTTTTCAGATAAATATATATTTAATTTTTATTACAATAACAAATTTAATTCATTATCATATATCAATTGCACAAAAAAAAAACAATTCAAATATAGAAAGACTTTTCTCCATGATTTTATCATTTACATCTTTTGCCTCAAACATTTGCTATATATATATTCACCATCTTATAATATATTTTTTCTATCGAAACTACAATGTATGTATTATATACACATATAATTTTTAAATATATATATATATACATCTCTCTCTCTTTTGTTAAATTCCATTCCATTTTCTAAAAAGAGTATATATATATATATTCACATTCTCTCCATGATAACACATATTATATTTATGTTAAGTTTGCTGGAAAAACAAAAATTAATTATATATATATATATCAAAAATAACACATAATTTAATTTTGATAATAAATAAACAAATTATATTTAATTTACCAAAAATAAATATCTTATCATTTATCTAAACTTCATTTATTTAATACATACATATTACTACAACACCACAAACGGTTTTTTTAACACTATCAATTATCATACCCCTCCATATTTTATTGTAGAGAATTGCAACAAGAATTGCTTTTTTTTGAAAATATATTGAACCATCAAAAACATTTTTACTAATGTTTTGTAACAAAATATTTATTTAAACATTTATATAATATATATATATATACTCAAAATCATTTACATTATCTATTTTTAAATATATAATACATTAAAATATTTTTTTACCTTAATAATTTTACTCAAATTACAACTTCAGATATTTTATTTTATAAAAGGTTTTTTTTTTTCTCTCTCTCCTGATTATATTATGTTATATATATTTATAAATAGATATTGTAATAATTTTTAATGGAATTCACTTTAACATTCTTATGTATTTATTAATATATATAAAAAAAATTATTCAATAAATCTTATTTTGATATATTATTATATTTTATTTTTTTAAAGATTATAATTTATGTTATATATTTTAGAAATATATTTTTTTAAAAAAAAAGAAAGAAATTTTTACCTGTATATAAGAGAGGGGATACTTTTTACAAGAATATAAGAAAGGAATAAGATAATAATGGGAAATCAAAATACGACACCACAAAAAGAAGAATCGTGGAATGGGAGAAGTGTTAAAATTAAAGTAAGTATATTAAATTCAAAAACTAATAAAGTTTTTCTAGAAATCGGATAAAAATACAAATACATGGGCAAAAAAATTGATTAAAAAAAGTTATGAAGATTTAATAAGTGAATATAAATGCTTAAAATCATACAACTCGCCTGATATGGCATTAAATAATCATAAAGGTCAATCAACTGGGAACAGGTATAGAGATATACCATTGTTAGAAAGTACCAGAGTGGTATTAAATAATAAAAATGAGGATGATAATTACATTCATGCCAACTGGATAAATGTTGATGACGTGAAAAGATTTATCTGTACACAAGGACCTATGACGACAACTGTTAATGCTTTTTGGGAAATGATATTTCAAGAAAAGGTTTTCTCTATCCTAATGTTATGTGGCCTATGTGAAGAGGGATATGTTAAATGTAGCGAATATTGGCCCTTAGAAGTTAATGGTGTTAAAAATTTTGATAATTTTAAGATTGAAAATTTAAGTGTTTCGTTAAGCGCTAAACCAAAGATGACAACAACTGTTTTAAGAGTAACAAAGAATGGTGAATCGCATACATTAAAACATTATCAATACTTAGAATGGCCTGATGTTGGTACACCAAGAAATGATCTCTTATTTCCATTTAAATTACTTGATATGGCGACTGATGTCCCGCCAAATATCTCATCAAATCATCCCCCACCAGTTGTTGTACATTGTTCTGCTGGTATTGGAAGAACTGGAACATTAGTTGGTTTATACCTAGCTAGGCATCATCTTTTAACAAAGACAACTGAATTGAAGATGCCTGATTTGGTGAAAATATTAAGAAATCAACGTGCTTTTAGTATTCAAAATGGTCAACAATACATTTATATGCATGCTTGTTTATTAAAATATCTCCTGGAGGAAGGGTGGGTAGAAGGAAATACGAGTTATACAAAATGGTTAGAAGTGGTGGAGAAGCAAATGGAAGTTGAACAAACGAGAAAAGAATGTTATTGATATATATTAATTAGTTGTTGGAAAAAGAAATCTTTTACTATTTATCATTACTTTAATTAAATAGATATTTATAAAAAGGGTATTTTTATAAAATATTTAATATTGACAATAAAAAAATGAAAATTTATATTTATAATTATTAAGGCACTGTGATTTGTGCAATCAATCAAAAGGCATATATATTTTTATGCTAAAAATTTATATTATTCAAGTTTTCACTTAATATTTATAACAGGAAATATTTATTAATCATATTTTTTTTTAACCATCTAACTTTTCTAATCATCTCCTGTTTATTTAAAAGTTATATATATATAATATGAATGTTGAAATTTGAGATAATAATTTTTCCACAAAACATAATATAAACCTACGCATTTATTTAGTCTCAATATATTTCAACGTTTTTGATACATTATATATAACAATTTTTTTTTATCAATGATGAAAAAAAAAAATATCTCTATATTGCCTTTGATGAGAGATAGATGATTTAAGAATATATATTTTTATGTTATATGTATACCTCAGCCTACATATATAATTTATCTAATCATTTTAACATTTTCTTTAACAATATTTATTTTAATATATGAATGTATCATCATCAGACAACACATATTTTTAAGATCATTATATATGATGATAATGATAGGAGGAAAGAAATTGAGAGTTATTATTAATAATATTATAGGAATAAGAACATGTACATCATATATATTTGTCTCCTCCGCAAAATTTTATACACATATAAATATATATTCTAGTTACCATGAAGGATAATTGATAAAGTTTATTAACAAATTATAATAAAAAAAAAGAGATAAACAAAAATTTGAACATATATTATTGTTATGTTGAGAAGAGAGGAGAGAGAGGTACACACTTTATTTCATTTATAAAACACTAGTTTGATCTTAAGAAAGAAAAAATATATATAATAAAGAAGAAACATTTTAACTCCTACTCTTTATCACGTCACTAATGTATATATATATATATTCATCTATATCACAAAAGTTTTAATCTTATCTCTCCTCATTTTATATTATACCTTTATATTTTTGTTAATGAATATTTATAGTATAAATATTGTTTATATAATAAAAAAATCTCCTTTGTCTGTGTCTGAAAAGAAGATATATTAACTTTAGTATTATATAACAATTGAGGAATGACATTTTCTATGATAAGTATTAAAATGAGAGAAGATTACAAATATATATAATTTAGGTAAATACATCTTTAAGTATGATTATTTTGGAGTTCCTTCTTTTTTATCACACTGTGATTTAAAATATAAAATAAAATTATAAATATATTTTCTCTTCTTATTCAAGTTGATCACAAATAATATTTTATTTTTGATTAAAAAATATTAATTTTATCACTAGTCATTAGAAAAGATGTTTTTCTTATTATTTTTATAAAGAATGGATGAATATATATATATATTGAGAAGATAAAAATATCTATTAGATATTTCTCTTCATATATCTCTTTGACTATATTTTTCTAAAATATATTTATTATATGTTATAAAAAATTTTAAATATTATTTAAACTATCATGATGGTATGTATAAAATGTTAACTATATGGCATACCATATATACTACTAAATCAAAAAAGTTTGAGAAATATAAAATATCCAAAGACTATTTAAAAAGATAATTGGTTACTAATTAAGATTAAACCAACAGTATACAATATAAGTTACAAAAACCACATTTGTAAATAAAGAGAAAGAAACTTCTTCTTAAATACATTTTATATATTTTCATTAAAACTATTGTTTACTCACAATGTACTTGTGTCTATATTTGAAGAAAGGATATATATATATATATTTCTTAAGTTACATTCAATCAGTTTAAAAATTTTTGTCAAGTAGATTTATATAAACTTTTACTTTTTAAAACTTTAATTATTGGTATAATATACGTATATTAAAGTTTTATTTGATAAAGCGAGTATTAATAATAATTAACAATAGAGGTACACAATTAGAATATATATCTTTATAAATGATANTAATCTTTTTAATAAGAAATTTCTACTAGTTGATCGTTGATCGGATACATATATGAAAGAATTATATGTAGGAATTTCTTCAAGTATTTAAAATGTTTTTAGTACCATTAACTATATAATATTCTAATACCGAAGTATTGTTATTATATATATTCTATGCACTTTTGATAATCAGAACATATATATATTCAGTCTTCTTTCCTTTTTAATAAAAACCATTTTCTATTTTGGTATCCCTTACTTTTATGATAACAAGAATAAAGTATCTACATATAAAAGATATGTATAATATTATTGTGCCTATATATATTTTAAACTATCAATTTTCTACAAAACAATCTTTTATATATATTACCCAATATACTAAATCATCCCCTTTTCTATATTTATTTATTGTAATGGAATATATACATATTCAATATGTATAAGAACTTCTTTTATATCTTTATTATATCAAATTTAGCCCCCCTTTATTTTTGAAAAAATTGATAATTGTTAAAAACTTTATACGCATCCTAGTGTAATACTTTTAAAATAAGAAAAAACTTTTTAATCTATTAAAAGAAACCAATAAATTAGAACTCATTAATTTTTTTCAACCTACCATCTGTTTAGAAATGCTCTTTTAGAAGAAGAGGAAAAGTTTTTTTAATATTAGGTTAAACTTTTCCCTCTTTATATAATAAAATTTCAACTTTTAGTAGACATAAATTTTTTCTAGACATATTCTATTTTGTTACCTCTCTCTTTGTGTTAATAAAAAGTATTTATTTTAAATATGTATACTTTAATGAAATTAATAATTCTTTCAAATGATTATATTTTGTAAAAGGAGAATATATTTTAATTAAAAAATAGCTATCATCAACTTTTACATCACCAAAAAGTATATTCATATGTAATAATAATTAAAATTTTTCATATTTTTTAATCTAAATATATCATCAAATTATATCATCTACATGTTCATATTATAAAAAATTTTTATGCATCCATTATATATATTTATATAACAATATATTAATATACAAAATATAATATCCATAAAACTATTTCAAAAATTCCTTCCTTTCTCTTAAAACTAACCCCACCAAAAACAAGTATATATATGTAGAAATATATTATATATAAATAATGAATAAAAAAATTATATATTTTTTTTCCCTGAAAATTTCTTTTTTAAAAGAAAATTATATGTATATGAATACTTTTTAGTATTGATATATAAATTGAAAAAAGGTATTTATTTCTTTTCTTAAAATACATATATATTTAGAAATATATGTGAAATTTATTATACCATATCTTTATATAATTTTTATTAACATAAAAATTAATCATAACAATTTGTTTCCCTCCTTTATTATTTAATTAATTTTTTCAAAAAATACAAAAAGAGATATAATTTTTAACTTTAAAATTAAATAATATTAACAATTTTTTTATACAACATCATTTCATCCATAAAAGTCATCAAAAAAAAAAACACATCTCTGAATGTATATACACTTCATTAAATAAAAGATTCAATTAACTTTAATATTTAATTAAATTTTTTGTCATTTTCTAGTACTTTACTTTTTTTGGATAAAAATATACATGTATGTTAGTTATTTCTTTTTTTTTTGTGAAATAATGGAAAAAATACCCAATAATTTTTATTATTATTCTTTCTTTTGTATACTTTCCATCTATACTCTCCAATACTTTTCCTCAATAAAATAATTTCCTTTTTTGGTTCCTCGTTTTTTCGTGTTTCTCAAAAAAATATTATAATAATTAGCCAAATTTAATATATATATGTACAACCCAAAATATATTAATAATATTTTATCACAAAAAAAGAACTTATCACTCATCCTATGTACACGTATCTCCATTTTTTAAAATTCCTTCTCTCTCATCTTCCTTCTTTTCATGTGGATATATAAATATACATCAACTGCTACCACCAAAATAAAGTGCAAAACAATTAGAGGTATTATAATGTCAGCTCGTTTTTAATGTCGAACGATGAAATTATCAATTAATGATAATTTCAAGGAAATGTATTATTAATATTTTATAAATATTTAATAAAGTTAATTTTTATATATTAAGTCTCTGTTTGTGTATAGTTATTAATTACATTTCGCTGTACAAATTTGTAATTTTATTAAAAAAAAAACTTTTCTTATCAAACCATTTTTATTTATTTGTTTGTATATCGACAATATTGTTAATTATAAAAATCATGTTTTTTCTTCATTATACATATAAATGAAAATAATTATATATCATTGAAAGAAAAATATTTTGTCTTTTGTTTATCATATTTAGAGTAATATTTTTAATTATAAATACCAAATAAATAATAATGTATTTTTTTCTTCTTCTCCACAAAAGACATTTCACTCCTCTTGTCTTAAGGTTGAGAAGAAGAAAACTAGAATTTTTATCTTCTTGGTGATATTACATATGTACATATATTCTGTATTGAAGGATCATCTCTATATATTTGATAAATATTATATACTACCACCTATAAGTGATTTGAAGTATTTTAATGTAATTTTCTATCTATTTTTTTGATATAATATATATTTATTTCCATTACCTTTTCATTTTTCGTAAAATCTTCCTCAAGAGTATATAGAGGAGAAGAAACATATAAATATGTTTAAAAGAAGATGAGATTAAAAAAAAGAAAATTTGGTTGTAGATGATTAGAATGTTTTAAAGCATCTTATATATAACTATTTTGAAGAAATTTAAGGAGGGGTCCGAAAATGATTTTGAATACTAGATCAACCCTTCTCAACATAATTTAGATTTTTTTTAACCGTCTCCCACACCAACCTCATTCTATGGAGGGGAAAAAGAAATAGAGGGATGTGGAAGAGTTGAGGGTTTGGTATATAAATATATATATGTATAAAACGAAAATATAATATATATATTGTGACGACAAATTTTTATGTGTTAGTGATAAAATAATAGGCTTTTATTATTGTGTTTTAAGATATTAAAATCATTTAATATTTTGTGGTATTTATTTATTATTATTTCTACTTTCTATTATTTAATCTTGTTTATTATTATGTTATTATCTATTTGTGAAACACTTTAATGAATAGGAGAAAAGAAACCAAACTAGAGAANTTAAAAAAAAAACTTTTCTTATCAAACCATTTTTATTTATTTGTTTGTATATCGACAATATTGTTAATTATAAAAATCATGTTTTTTCTTCATTATACATATAAATGAAAATAATTATATATCATTGAAAGAAAAATATTTTGTCTTTTGTTTATCATATTTAGAGTAATATTTTTAATTATAAATACCAAATAAATAATAATGTATTTTTTTCTTCTTCTCCACAAAAGACATTTCACTCCTCTTGTCTTAAGGTTGAGAAGAAGAAAACTAGAATTTTTATCTTCTTGGTGATATTACATATGTACATATATTCTGTATTGAAGGATCATCTCTATATATTTGATAAATATTATATACTACCACCTATAAGTGATTTGAAGTATTTTAATGTAATTTTCTATCTATTTTTTTGATATAATATATATTTATTTCCATTACCTTTTCATTTTTCGTAAAATCTTCCTCAAGAGTATATAGAGGAGAAGAAACATATAAATATGTTTAAAAGAAGATGAGATTAAAAAAAAAGAAAATTTGGTTGTAGATGATTAGAATGTTTTAAAGCATCTTATATATAACTATTTTGAAGAAATTTAAGGAGGGGTCCGAAAATGATTTTGAATACTAGATCAACCCTTCTCAACATAATTTAGATTTTTTTTTAACCGTCTCCCACACCAACCTCATTCTATGGAGGGGAAAAAGAAATAGAGGGATGTGGAAGAGTTGAGGGTTTGGTATATAAATATATATATGTATAAAACGAAAATATAATATATATTGTGACGACAAATTTTTATGTGTTAGTGATAAAATAATAGGCTTTTATTATTGTGTTTTAAGATATTAAAATCATTTAATATTTTGTGGTATTTATTTATTATTATTTCTACTTTCTATTATTTAATCTTGTTTATTATTATGTTATTATCTATTTGTGAAACACTTTAATGAATAGGAGAAAAGAAACCAAACTAGAGAACACATATTTATTATTTTACTCCTGACACAAATTTTGCTATTAAAAATATATTCAAGAAAAGGAGAAACATCTTCCAATCAATCTTCATGCTTCTTTATAGTGCCATAATGCAAGAGAACTTATGGAATGTAAAGAAGTATGCAAATTTTTTGGAAGAGAATTTTACTCAATAACTCATTTTTTGATTTTAATATGATTTAAAATCAGAATATAATTATTATTCAAATTATTATTAATATTTATAAATAAATGTTTTTTACCACATCATTTATTCTATACATTTTCTTTTTTTTAAATTGTTATACTAATTAGAAAATATATTATATACAGAAGAGTTTATGGTTATATATTATTTTGAAAGAAGAAAAAATACACATTGATTGAGAATATATAATATTTGTGTAATGAAAAAACAGAAACGTAGAAGTAAAACATTAATACTATCAGAAGGGAAGAATCAAGATACAAAAGAAATGAGTAATGTAAAGAATACAAAAAATCAAAAATTATCAAAAGATAGCAGAAATTGTGTCAAATCTCAAACTTCACAACAAAAAGGATCTCTAGAAAAGAGGAGAAAAGATTCAAATAGGATAGTTAAAAAATCTGGGAGTGCTGAATCACAGAAATCAACTATAACAGCAGGTGTATGTTCCAATCCATTAAATGAAAATAATAAGGATAAAGTTGTTAAAAAGAATATTCAAGAATGGTATGAATCGTTTTGGAGTTCTGACCTGAAAGAGTATGCAAAAATATTAAGATCACCAAAATATCTAAGTGAAAAGGATCCTGATATCGAAGCACAAAATGATGAAGCAAATGATAAGAAATCAAGATATGATGATGTTTTAGCATTAGATAGAAGTAGAGTTGTATTGAAAAGAACATATAGTAATAGTGGAAGTGGACCAAAGAAAACAGATTTTATTCATGCTAATTGGGTTTCACAAGAAAGTATGAATAATAAATATATATTATGTCAAGTATGTTTATATTTTTTTTT
>LM523173.1:299797-479923 GCA_000941615.1 Parastrongyloides trichosuri | reverse complement strand
AATAATAAATATATATTATGTCAAGTATGTTTATATTTTTTTTTGTATATATAATTATATTAAATTTTTAGGGTCCAACAGCTGAAAGTATTGAGGATATGTGGGAGATGATATTTCAGGAGGATGTTGGTGCAATAGTACAATTATGTAATTTTATTGAACTTGGTGAAATAAAATGTAATAATTATCTTCCAAAAACTGAAGAAACTTATGGTGTATTTAAAGTAACATTTAGTGGTGATGTTAAAACGGATTTGGATGGAACATTAGTTCGTGAATATGAAGTAATTGCACCAGATGGAAAGAAAACAAAGACAACACATTTTCTTGTACAAAATTGGCCTGATCATTTAGTACCTAAATGTCACCTCTTTTTAATACAATTATTGGCAGAAACAAAACGTATTGCCAAAAATAGAGTCATAGTAACACATTGTTCAGCTGGTATAGGACGATCAGGAACATATGCAGCATTAGATTATATATACCATGGGATGGTTGAAAGAAATTTTAGTGAACCTATGGAATTGATAAAAGAAATGCGTTACCAAAGACATGGAGCAGTTCAGAGTTATGTTCAATATCTGTATTGTTTAGTATCATTAGTGGAGATGTTTATTCAGAATGGATATATAAATAAGGATGATAGATACTATAAATTGATGGATAAATACAAAGTTTATTACCGCAAAATGTACATAATAATAGATAGAAAAACAAGACAAAAAGCTGAGAAAAAGAAGAAAGATAAGAAAAGAACTCCTCCTCGAGGTAATGATGATTAATTATAAGTATTTATAAAATAATAATTTATATATTGTATTACAAAATCATTTTTAATATCTTTAATAGAGAGTATTTACGTATATTATATTAAAATAATGGATAATAATAATAGTTTTTTTATACTAACAAATAGAATATGACTAACTTCTCAGCTATATATAATGAAATAAAATTTTTATGAGACAAAATATTTATTTTTTTATTTAAAAAAATTGCTTTTTAATATGATAGTATTTCCTTTATTTGTTTGTATGGATGTAATAAAATTTTTATTAGAAACTACTTTGACTCCATTCCAAAATTCAATGTTTACCTCAAAAATGAGTTGTGTAACCGTCCGAGTTATAGTTTTTTCAGACAATATCACTAAAAATGTACGATGACAACATCCTATTTTATTATAGAATGTGACAAAATTGAACAATGTTTTGACTCCATATCTTTATATGCATGTATAGATATGTACATATAATGAAAAATCATCATAAAAATAGTATTTAAATAACATGTATTTTTTAAATAATATCATGATAATNTATGATAGTATTTCCTTTATTTGTTTGTATGGATGTAATAAAATTTTTATTAGAAACTACTTTGACTCCATTCCAAAATTCAATGTTTACCTCAAAACTGAGTTGTATAACCGTCCGAGTTATAATTTTTTCAGACAATATCACTAAAATGTACGATGACAACATCCTATTTTATTATAGAATGTGACAAAATTGAACAATGTTTTGACTCCATATCTTTATATGCATGTATAGATATGTACATATAATGAAAAATCATCATAAAAATAGTATTTAAATAACATGTATTTTTAAATAATATCATGATAATGTTTATTTATTATTTTGACAACAATTTAAAAAGAAAATTGATAAAAAATAAAAAAATAGATTTTTTTTTAAAATTGTTATTATATGTACAAAAAAAAGTATTATTAAATATATATCGTCACCCATTCATATGTTCAATATATTTCAAAATAATTAATCAAAACTACTAAACTCTTCGTCAGATTCAATATCATCAAATATTAAACAGTTTGTCAATTCATCGGGAATATCCAAATCTTCTACATCTGATTCTACTGGAGTACAAGTATTATCATTTATAATTTCATCACTTCCATAATAATTTACCTTTGTCCTTTTAAATGCTTTTACAATACTTTCAGGAGTTATATCATCCCAACTCNTTTTAACCCATTCACAAACTTCATTAAATGAAAGACTTCTCACATTGCCTGTTTCATTATAATAATGAAAACCTTCTATCATCCACACCTTCCAATGTTTATTAAGATTTTTTCTAAAACGTTCCTTGATAGAGTAATTTAGTGGTTGTAATAATTTTGTTAAACCATTTGGTATAATACATAAAGTACTAGCAGCTTTTACTTCATTTACAAAATCATTGACTATGTGCGCTGAAGCAGAATCATAAATAAGAAGAGATTCTTTATTTTCAGATTTTCCTATTCTTTTCATCCAAACTTTTTCAAACCATTCCATCATTGTTTTTCTTGTCATAAGTGCAGAAACATTTCCTGTTACTATAACATCTTTGGGATAATCATCATTTGGGACAAAATCATTTTTAAATATAATAAAAGGAGGAAGTTTTGAACCATCAGCGGTAATGCAGAGAGTCACTGTAAAAGAACATTTTTTATCTCCAGTAATAAAAGCTTTGATCTTTTGAGAACTTTGACGATATATTAAATATCCTGATGGAATATTAAAAGATATTAATACTTCGTCCATATTTCCAATAAATTTTAAATCGACTCCAGGTACTGCTTCTTCAACCGAACTCTTAAATGCAATAGCTTTTGTTTGCCAATTATGGGGTAAATCTCTTTTAGAACATTTACTCTTTTTTAAGCGCAAGTTATGTTTTTTTAAAAATGACTTACACCATTTAAATGTTCCCTTAAAGCTTCCAATACCCAACTCCTTTGCTAATTTCACAGCTTTATTTTTTATTTCAAAAATTGTAATTTCATCATTAGTTTCACGCTCCTTTAAAAGCCATTCTTTTAATTCAATTTCTACCTCAGGCCAAAGACTTTTTTTACATCTCTGTGATCGCATCACATTATCAGCCATTTTATATTCATTACTTTTTTTTATCCAAAGCCTTACAGAAGACACATTAATTCCATACCTATTGGCTGCTTCTTGAATACCATGGAGTTCGGCATACGAAATAACTTTTAATTTTTGCTCAACTGTAAAAGTTCTCCTAGAGAACATTTTAGATTGTTTTGAAATTAAATAAAAAAAAACCAACGGTTATAGTGAGTTTATCAGATGTGATAATATATCTGAAAAAAAATAGTTTAAAACAAACTTCAATACAAAACATATCATAAAAAAATTGACGGTCCATAAAACGCGCCATTTTTCACAAAACATGAAATAATTATTTTATAATGAATGAGAATATTTATTATGGTTAAAAAAAAAACGTGTATGGATGTCAAACAATTAAAGAAAAGTTTTATAATTTTTGTTAGGAGATGGGATTTATCTTTTAATTAAACCGTACTTTTCAAATGGAAAGAACAATATTCCAAAAAAAA
Source organism: Parastrongyloides trichosuri (assembly GCA_000941615.1). Classification (NCBI taxonomy): domain Eukaryota; kingdom Metazoa; phylum Nematoda; class Chromadorea; order Rhabditida; family Strongyloididae; genus Parastrongyloides; species Parastrongyloides trichosuri. Next base: position 476,541 of record LM523173.1, on the reverse strand, counting down.
AGCAGTTACAGGAGTTGGGACTGAATACTGAAAAAATATAATCAGAAGGGTAGAAATATATTAATAAAGATGTAAATTCTGTTTCAAGACAAATATCATATAATGTAAATTCCTGATACAATGTTAATTTTATAACGTTAGTTTCCTGATTTAATAACAAATTTTTTTTCAGACGAATTTTTCTGAGGTCTGGTGATTCACCAGTGTTAAGTCGGGATATATAAGACAACTCAAGATAAACATTATGTTTTTAAATGTTTCTAAAAACCATTTACTATATATATATATCATTATCTAATTATTATATTGTTTTATTCTATCTATAGTTATACATAAATCATTTACAAATACATTTATATTAATTAATTATTTTCTTTTAACTCTGATTGTGGATACTGAAGTAACTAGAGGACTTTTATTAGATTTCGAATCCCATGTAAACTCAGACCCTGTTGCTAAAAGTGATTGATTTCCATCTCTTCTTCTTTTCTTTCTTTTTTTAAATAAAATAAATAAGCCAGATATTATCGTTATAAAAATAATACAAAACATTAATCCAGCTTTACCAGAAAGATTAGGTATATTTAATTTTTTCTTATTCTTCTTATTTAGTAAACTAATATTTTGACTATCGTTGATATCTTTTTCCATCAATTTATTTTCTCGTTGAATTTGATATTTAAATTCTTGTTTTGTTGTGAATGTTGTCCATGCTACAGTCATATATTTACAGATAACTCGTACTGTAGTATCATTAAGAAATCCATTGTAAATAATATTATCATTCTTTATTGATATATCAAAATTTGGTTGAACAAAATTAGTAATTATAACACTAGAATTATTTAAATAATTACAACAAATTTCCATTGATTTCAATTTTGACCATTTTCCATATTCTTGAATACAACTTGCATTGTTCTCGCCATCTTTATTCACATCAACAGTTTCAAAGTTAAAGTTAATTCCTTCAGCGGGTAATACATAAGTATTTCCTTTTGTTATATAATCGCTTTTATAGTTATTTGTCTTTCTAGTTGCGAAACATGTATATTTTCCAAAAGCTTTCATATCTCTACTTACAATAATATTATGAATATCTCTTCTACCTATTCTTTCATCTAATTGATATTTACGAACCGTTATATATGCTGCTTTTGAATAAAAATGATCATAAATATAATCGTTATCGTTTTCAATTTTTGATAAGCATTTGATATTGAGTTTTCTATTTAAATTTTCTTTCTCTACAAATATATAAAAATCATTTAATTTAATTCCTTGTTTAATAAAATCTAAACTTTCTATTGTTGGCACTAATGTTGCCTTTATTGTACTGACTAATTCTCTGATACAAATGAGATCTACTTTAATCCCTTTTTCTTTAAATCCACTATTACCGATTTCTTTCATTACTTCTTTTTCAACTTTATCTTTTTCATAAAATAAAATAACCTCCCCTGAATACAATTTATATCTTTTTGATAAATTTACTTCTATTATCTCCATGAAATTTTCTCCCATATAATTATTCTTGTTAGTTAAATACCCAAAATGAATAAGATTACTGATATTTTTAAATCCTTCACACACAAAATCATCTTTCAAACCATCAATATGATCTTCATGAATGTTTTCCTCATCCGATTTTTGAATCTTATGACCAACCTTCATATCAGGTAACATTGGTTGTTTTAATACTCCACATACAAAAAAATTATAATTTTTTTTTCTGGGATATATTGGTGTTACAATGTGAGTCTTTTCAGGATTAGTACTTTCAAAATATCCATTATTTCTTATATGTGGAGCAATTTCATATTTCACCTTACCAGCATTACGTATCCAATTTTCATAAGGACATGATGAAAGGGTAACCCTATTATCATTATAAGAAATTGTCAAAAAAGCAAATCTATTATTCTCCGTTTCTAGAGTTATATAAACACAATAATCAACCTTAAAAACTTTTGTTTGATCATTTAGTTTTGAACCATACAATTTTTTATCAAAAAAAACAAGTCCAAGAGAACAAGCTCCAACTCCACAATACAGATATCGTATCATACGAAAAACATGTATATACCCATGATTTGTTTCATTCCTGATAAAACTCGAAGCATAATATCCAGCTGAACCACCATCAAATGAAAATTTTATTCCATATGGATCTCCTACATTTGTTAGGTCCTTCCTCTTTAATTTGAATATTTTTACTGGATTCCTAAATTGCAAATTCAAAAACTCACTTGATGTTCCTTCTACATTTTCTAATTTATTAAAAAATATATCATAATCATTCCCAAGATTGTGATATAGATGACCAAATTGGATCCATACAGGTAGGGTTTGAGAGGTAATGTCATTTGAAAGAGAGAAATTAAAAAATCTAATTAATACAAAGTATGTAAAAAAATTCATGAATAAAAATATATGTAAAATAAAAAATTTGAATTCCTTCGAAGAGAGAGATGTTAAAAAATGTCACAGTGGTACATATAAGCCAAAAATGTCTTGCTAGGACTCATTTTTTTTTTTGGAAAAATTTTTATATTTGTAATATTAGATTATGCAATAAAGTAATTTTCAAAATAAGAAAATGATTTAAAATTTTGATTCATATTTATTAAAAATAATTATGCATTTTAAAAAAAATTAATTGTTCATAAAATTGATAATAATAATATTATTTCTACCCTCATTTACAAATCATTTTTAATCAACCTTTAACTTTTACCTACAAGATATTTATATGTAAAATTCCTATTTTACTGACCTCGATTTTCCTCAGTGATTAACAAATATATATATTAATAGTTTCTTAAAGACTCTATCATTTCTTAAAAATATATAAAAGTCATATGAACAAATCATACATAACATTTTGTTATTATTTACTTAAAAGTTTTGGTATATACCCTCATTTTGTTCTCTCACATAAATCAAATCATTATTTATGGATACAACACTTCTGATAAAAATTTTATAATTATAAATTGATATAAAAGATAATTGTCTTCAAACTGTGTCTTCCAAAAATCGGGTACCCAATCATATATATTGAAGAAATAAAGATATGTATTTATACCTAAGAAGTGAGGGATGAACATTAATAATAGGAGTGATAAAATAAAAAGAATAAAGATTTTATAATTGTTCCATACATACAAATATTATATATAAATATGTTGATTTAATTTAGATGAGGTAATCTATATATATTGTAAAGAGAAGAAAAAAGGAAGAAAAAAGATTCAGTAATTATATATTTATTAGAGGTTACTCAATACTTTGATATATACATGTATATAATATATATTTTATTACCTCATTTATGAAGAGTAGAAACTATAATTTTAATTAAAATATTTTATTACCACACTCCTAATTTAATGCCATTAAAACACACCTATTTATGATCTTAATTAAAGATTCTCCAATTTACTGAATCCTACTTCCTTTACAAATAAATTTTATACTACTAATTTTACCATATATAGGAACAATAAATTTTATTAAAAGCTGTTATTCCCCATAAAATGTTAATAGATAAAAGGGGTTATGATAAATTTAACTAATAATTTTCAAGGGCATAGTCCCATTCTACTAGAACTTTTATATAACTTATACCTTCCCTGATTAAATGAAAGGAGGATATATGGATAAATAGAAAATATTCCTTTAATCTTCCTTAATCTTTTCCTTTTTTGAATGAGAAAAGGGAAATTAAATTCTTCTTATTACACAACATTCCTTTAACCTTGTTTTGTATAATATTATTAATATTATTTATTTTGATATATATTTTTGGAAAAGAAATTTTTCATTAACAATAGATATCCTGTAGTTTCTTAATCACCATAACATTTATATATATTCTAAAATTTATAACATTTTGTCTTGGTACAAATTATACATTTTGATAAGATAATAATTGTACATCTTAAAATTAAAATATATTATTTTGTTACAAAAAGATTCTCCCAGAAGAAAATAATAATAGTTTCTAAATAGAGCGGGAGGGCATTCTTATTTATTTAAAAGAATCGGTATTTTATTAAATGATTCAGTTATATTATTCCCTAAAATAATTTAACATACCACACTCAAGGTTACAATATTTGACTTATTAATTTTTATAAAAGATTCTTGAAGAGTTAATACACCTTGACTTTAATATATATTTATAGTTATACGGTCAAGAGGAAAATCCTTTAAATTGTTAATAGTTTTAATTAATATATTCTTAAATTTTAGTTTATAATTATTTTTAAAAGTATTCTTTTACACCTCTATGGGTTATTGAAACTTTGATTATTTACAAGAAAAATGAAGTTGTTATTGTTATTTATTTTATCTTTTTATTACGTTTTTATTTATGGCATCCCTAGTCAAAGAACTAGATGTGCCGTTGAATGTTACTCATCATGTGTTTTCTCTGGTACAGTAAGTTATTAATTAATAATATAATAAAATTTATCCTACAGAAACAAGCATTGTCATGTAATTGTACACTTCAAGTCTTATCTCAATCAAATTGTACTTCTGTTGATGAAGAGATGCTTCAAACAGAGATGGAATCAAGTGATGGAGTCTCTGTTTGGTCACAATATATCTCAGCACATTCTATTCAATTAAAAATTCAATCTTATCCTTCAGCATTTATTTATCTCTTTGAATATGCTTCAACAAATTCATCTATTAAAGATGAAGATAAGGAATGGATATTTGCTGGAGCTTCATCAACACCATCTATAGCATTTTCTATGACTGATTTGTGCAAAGAATATCAATTCCGTGTTATAATAATTTTGAAAACAACTGATCCAACAAAATTTTTAAAAGTTTTATCTCCTATAGTGATACCACAACAACTTCCAAGTTTAGAAACTCCACCTAATAAAATTTCTATACAATCTCCAACTGTCTCTGAAGATGGTAAAACAGTTACTGCGTCATTTTCATGGGGATTACCTAATGGATATATGAGTTATGATATATTTGGATATGAAAACCCTCAAGCATATTCAATGAATTGTTTCTCCAATCCAAGTGCTCTTTTAAATGAAGAAGAATTTGAAAAACCACGAGTTGAAGTAATAAAAAGTGGTGGAGGAATTATGTTATGGACATTACCGGTAGAATTTTTTAAAGAAGAGTGCAGAATATGGATGGAAGTAAAAATGATTCCAAGATGTTCCAAAATAGAAGCAGTTGATATATCAACTTCAATTGATCTAGATTGTGATTCTTTTCCTAAATTGGATTTATGCAAAAATAACAATAAAAAAAGTCAATGTATTGATGTTGTTGATGTTTGGGGAACTGGAAACAAGACAAATGTTCATTGGCAAAAACCATTACAAATGGGAGATGATGAAAAATTTTATCATATAATATTTGGTAAAGCTAAACAATATGGAGCATTTCCTTATACAATATGGAGAATTGAAGATCGTCAGGAGTCTGTTGTAAACTCTTCAACAAGTCACCTTCAAATTGATGTTGATCCAAATATTCCTTATGCTGTACAAATTTGCACTATTAAAGATACATCCTCATCAAAAACAGGTAATGAAAAAATTGGATTTGTGATACCATTTATCTGTTCTTATTGTGAAATGATGGATAAAGAAGATAATGGTTATAAATATCATTGTCTTGAATGTCAAAAAATAGAAAAAAGGATGCCTACATTTAATGTTCTGTGCCCTAGTGTAAATTATTGTGATGCACCAGTGAAAAAAGGCAATGAGGTAATGAATAGTTTTATTAATAATAGAGAAGAAGAATTAAAAAATTTTAAAAGAATTACTAACTCAGGAGATACAAGAACAATAAATGATAATAAAAAAGTACAAAAAGAATTTACTATTACAAAGAATGGTGCCGGTACAATTACCGATTTATCTTATTTTACTAAAACATCCTCTCCAAATGTTATTGAGAAACAGTTTGATACGAAAACTGTCACAAATATATCACCAATACCTATTTCTAATCATAATAATACTATTAAAGAAGATGTAGGAATAAAAGAAAATATTCAGACTGTTGAGGTTAAGGCAATTATTGAAGACAATCAAAATATTATGCCTACTATTAGTTTCAAAAAATTAAAGACCACAACAACACCATCTAATGAAAATGTCCATAGTCACGATGAAGATATTTTAGAAAAAAAAATTCGTGTTATAAGTAGTAAAGAAACAACAACAAGTACTACAACTTCCAAAACAACTACCACATATACGACAACAATAACAAAACCAATTGGAACATATATATCAACAACTATCGAAGGACCAACAACGACACCATCAAATGTTATATCTCAGATTCATATTAATAAAAACAACCTTTTTCAAGGTCCTTGTAGAATGAGAAATGGAATAGTATGTGAATATGGATGTCGTTCTGAAGCATCATGTTCTTGTCCTTCATACCTTAATACATCTTGTATCAGGGGTCTCCTTTGTCCATCAATTATTGATACAATAGCATACTATAACAAAACGACAAGTACCATTAACATAATAAACGAAAAATTCTTTGAATTTTTTAACAAAAATGATAAAAAAGGTTTAACTGAACAATTTTCAAAATTATACGTAGAGATATCTGAACGTGGTCAAGGTTTCAAAGGTAAAAGGCAACATAAGGATGTGGATTTGAATGATGCAATTAAACATATGATTCTTAATACTACAGGTATTAAATTTCCGGTGAATAATGAAACTCCTTTTGAAGTCTCAAAAGATACTATTTATTCAATCAACATTTGTCTTTACAATGACACTTTAATGGCTGGTGGTCCATCAATTTATTATAATAAATTAACACCATTAGCATTCGCTACAATTAAGGAATATATGGATAAGTATCAAGTTAATGAGATTGAAATATTTAACGAGGATGTATATGATATCATGATAAAAAAGAAACAATCAAATATTCTTGAGGATAAAAAGAATAAAGTATCATGGTTTATATATTTATCGCCCTTCCTTATGGTTTTGGCTTCAATTATAATTGTATCAGTAATTATTTACTTTTGTTGTATCAAAAGGTATCAACGTTTTGGAAATGTAGCCTTCTACAACTCTGTACATAATCCACTTCATTCAACCCTCCAATTATCAGCATATCGACCAACAATTGAACATTCTAATGATTATTTAAATGGTACTCTCGATATCAATAATGCTATCCCAAGAATAAAGTATCCTTCCTCCTTCAATGAAAATATCTATTCAGAAAATGGAAACATAAACATACCACGTATAAATCAAACTAATAGTTATATAAATACATCATATGATCGAGATTCTCAAGAAGTTAGTTTAAGTGATGATACTACTAGTAAAGTCAATGAAAGGAGGATATAATTTATTATAATAAACTAGATTTTATATATATTTTTTTCTTTTCTTAATAAAATTTGATTATTTCCTTTTATATAATATTAATTTTATTTGATATCTTGTAAAAAAGTTGTATAATTAACTTTTTAATCAATTGATTTACTTTTTTTAGGTCAATTATAAAAGTGCAAATAAAAAATTGATATATAATTTATTTATAAAAATCTTAATTGAAAAAATTTCAGCATTAATTCATTTTTTGGAATAAATAGGATATACGTATATTTTAATAGATGTTATTGAAATATATTAAATAATAATGATGAGGAAATGAATAAGATTTTTATTATTATTGAAAAATGGAATGTTAACAAAGAATACTATTTAAAATAAAATTGCCTAGATCATTAGAATAATTGGAAGATGTTGAATTCCATAAAAAAAGATTGTTATAAAAGTATGGGTTTAGAGAGGAGGGATCAATATCATTATCAATAATGATAAAATTTAATGAACCTTGCATCGAAATATTCTTACTATATTTTTTACTCTCCTCAAGATCATTTAAGGATGTTTTACCAATAAAGATGAAATAATTTGATGGTTGGGAAAAAGTGGGATAAGTTGAAAGGAATTGTAAAAGACTAGTTAAACTATTTGGATTGGCTGATTGTGTTAATTGGGAAATCATTATATTGAAGGAATCTTTATTTGTTATAGTGTTAAATGGTACTGATACGGAAGGAATTGTATTGAAGGAAATTGTTGATAATCTTTCAAAATGATTCCAGTATGATTCGATTATTCTGTTTGATGATAATAATTTGATTAATGAATTATATTGGGTTGTTGATAAAGATTCATTAGAATTTGGTATTGAAAATATTATTGAAGAATTACATGGATAATATGGAAGTGTTGATGTAACTTGAGTTGTTGTAGAAGTTCTTTGTTGAGCGGTTGTTGTAGATGTCATTTGTTGGACAGTCGTTGTAGGAGTTCTAGTTTGGATAGTCGTTCGTGAATTATCGCACCTCATCGCGCCAATAAAGAATTGTCCTAATTCCTCAACTTCACTATTTTCAAAGGCCCAGTACCAAAATCTCGATGGATATAATGATAACAACTTAGATAATTGGACTTCCGTTACATTGTAAGTCAAAATGATGAAATTCAGTGATCCCTTCTGTAATAATTTTTTAGCAAACTCTCTTGAAGCCTCAATATCTTCATCTATGACTTGTGATATATAAACAAAAGTTGACATTGGGAATGTATTATTTGTTTCAAGATCCGCCAAACTTGCTAGGACCCCTGCTAAACTATATCCCTTTGATTGATGTGCCAACTGAATATCTGAAACGAATTCTTCATAACTGTTTATTGAATTGAAAGAGAAGAATGTTGATGGAACAGAATTGTACCATGATAAAGCCACACGTTCATAATGATTCCAATCTTTAATTATTGACTCTGTCAAAACAGATATTTGCTTTTCAAATTGATCCTTTGATATTACATCTGAAGAAGCATCAAGAGCCAAAATTATATTTGATTTACATGGATAGTAAGAAGTAATTGGATTTTCAATAGTTGTACTTTTTACCTCACTCTTTAATGTTGTTATTGTTGTCTCATTTGGATTGAAATTTACAATTGCTTTTTCAATATTATGAAAAACATCAGAATTCATATTAACACCATCCCAAATGAAAACATTATCTGTTAAGACTCTAAGGTTACTCTCGTTAACTTTATCACCGACACCAACAATAATTAATTGTCCCATCGAACTCAAAAAGAATGCTTCTTCTATAGCATCATTTATATCATTCATATCACTACAAGTTGTTAATATGATAGTTTGCATATAAACAATATCTGGAGGTGTTAAGAAATAAAATTGTTCTCCAATATCATTCATTCCAGTAGCTATAGAACAAGATTTATCAAGTTTGACAAATTTCTTAATCAACTTTCTTATATCACTATATTTAGACAATCCAAATTGGACTGTTTCTGTATTTAAAGCATTATCATAACCAAATGCTCCAGTACGATAAGGGTAATTCCATTGTTCAGTAATTATCTTATCAGTTACGGCATTAAGCATGTTTTGGTAAAGATCATTATCAATATTTTTACTACTATCAATGCCAATGATAATAGAAGATTTTGGAGGATAGTAAATTGAAGATTGTGTTGTAGTTGATGGTATAGTTGTTGTTGTATGTGGTAACATTGTTGTCGGAGGTAAAGAAGGTGAAGGAATAAAATTACATGATAATGATTGATTAAAAAATGTGATTAATGAGTTAACTCCTTCATCAGTAAAATTATATAATATAATTTTGGATGGATTCAATATATTTAAGTCATAAGGACTTACGTTATTGTTAAGAATAATAAAATTTAACTTTCCTTTTTCCAATAATTGGGTAGCATATGCTTTTGAAAGTTGTAAATCAGCATAGTTTAATTCGGAAATAAATACAAAGATTGATAAAGGTTGATTATTTGTTGTTTGAAGTGTTAATAATCCTGATAATAATCTTGTCAAAGATGATCCTGATGATTGTTTAATTGTATCAAGCTTATTATCAAAGTCATTATGATCTTTTATTGTATTAAAAGTGAAAAGTGTGTTTACATTTGTATCGTATGAAACCAGTGAAAGACGTTCATAATGAGTCCACGATGTAGTTATATTATTTTTAAGAATTAATTTTTGATTCTTAAACTGATCATTTGTTAAAGTATCTGAGGATGAATCAACTGTTATAATTATATTGGTCAAACATGGAACATATGGAATAGGTGATGGTGATTGTGTTGTTGTAATTACTTGTGTCGTCGTTATTTTTGTTGTAGTACTTTGTACTTGTGTTGTTGGAATTGTTGAAATAGAGATATTACTTTGAGATTTGGTTGTTGTAGTTTGTGTTCCCACTGTAGTTGAAGCAATATTAGGATTAAAATTATACAATAATTTTCTTATATTATCAATAATTCTCAAGTCATTAACTCCATAATTCCAAATAAGAACATTTTTAGTTAATTTTTGAAGCAATTTTTCATCAACATTATTACCAATACCAACAATAATTAATTGACCATCTTGATTAAGCATCATCCCATCTGTCATAGCATCACTAATATCGTCACTATTACTAGAAGCTGTAAAAAGTATAGTTTGTAAATATTTATCATTTTGAGGAAGTGTATGCCAAAATTGTTCTCTTATCAATTTCAAACCGACAGATAAAGATGATGATCCTGGAAAATAACTAAATTGTTTTATATTTTTAATAATAGTGTCAAAACTATTTATACCAAATGATGAATTATCATGATACCCCAATTTGCTATAACATAATGCTCCAACGCGTTCTGGATGTGTCCAATTACCACTAATTATACTTTCAATTAATGTATTATGAAGATAATTATATGTAGATGGATCTACAGCATCACTAGAATCAATTCCAAATACAATACCAGATGCTGGAGGAATATATGGTACATTCGGAATTGTTGGTAAAGATTGTTGTGTTGTTGATACAAAATTTTGAGTTGTACTACTTGTTATAATAGAAATTGTAGTTTTACTATTACCATTATTATTTTGAACTCCATTTGAAAGGCTAATGGATGCAACAATAATCAACGCTATTCCTACTGCTAGAGCAACAATAGAAATGAGAGAAATAATTAGTACTTTACAATATTGCTTATTCATTATTAATGTATAAGAAAAAAAATAAAATTATATCAAAAGTCTTACCATATATAAACCAATTAAATGATAAAATATTAATCTTTTAAAAATTAATGATAATCATAATAGAAAAATGACAAATTAAGAATCGAAAGTATAATATAATAAAGTTTGTTTCCGTATAAAAGTATTTAGACATAATCAATTTTTAGAAAACTCTTATCATTCTTACATCATTATTTTAATCATATTTGAGAATAGATGATTTATGATAAAGTTTTTATTCCATTGATACTGAATGATAACTTTTTTAACACATATTTATTGTTGATGTGATAAAATTAATTAATCCTTCATTTTTTGTATCGGTAGTATCCCAAACATAAGTATTTGTAGCCCCAAATGTTGTAATAATATTGGTGTTAATAAGTGAATTGAATGATATTAAATAGACGGAAGCCCTTTTCATTAAATTTTTTATAGCTATTTTTGAAGAGATGACATCATCAATTGATAAATTATCCAAAAATATATAGTGTTTTTGTTCTTTGTTTGGTAAGAATTCTAAAAATGAATCACTTGATAAAGAATTTATGAGACTTGTAAAATTATTTCCATTTTGTGGTGTTAAATTTGAATTTAATTGTTGTTGTATAGTAGTTCTATTTGTGTATTTATATAATGGAACTACTACAATTGGTGTTTCTGAATATGATACAAAACCAAATCTTTCATAATGAGTGTATTCCGGCTTTAATATATTGTCATCATCAAATATTATTTTTTGAGAAATTAATTGTTCAACAGTAAAATCATTTTTAGACATGACAAGAGAAAATATTATATCACTTTCACAAGGATTATAAGGTACTTCTGGATCTGAAGTTACTGGAATATATGTTGCTGTTGAGGAAAATGTTACTGTCGATGTTGGTGTTATTGTTACTATTGGAGTGGTTGGTGTTAATGTAACACTTGAAGTTGTTGGCGTTAATGATACATTTGGAGTGATTTGTGTTGATGTCGTTGGGAAAGAACATGGATTAACACAAATCATTTTATCAAGAATGAAATTAATAATTGATTCTCTTGTTTCATCACTGAAATCCCATACAATAACTGATGTTGGAGATAAAGGTAATAAGTCAGTAATTTCAATAACATTTCCTAGAATAATAAAATTTAATGATCCCTTATTTTTTAAATAATTAGCATTAGTCTTTAAAATTTCAATATTATTGTTATTCAATGTTGAAACGAAAACAAAGGTACTGGTTTTAACTGAGTTAAAATTTTTAACACAATCACCAACATATCCTAACATTGAATTCAAATCTGAACCAGGTTTCAATTCAATTGTATCTAAAGCATTGTCAAAAGAATTAGATTCATTGAAATAACCAAAATATTTAGCAGAGAAAGATGATTCTTGGTTATACCAAGAAAGTAAAATTCTTGTATAATCACTAATTCTTGTAGAAATACTATTTTTAACAAAAGATATTTCTTTCTCAAATGAATCAGTATTCAAACCATCAGATGAAGCATCCAAAACAAAAACAGTATTTCCATAACATAAACCTAAGGAATGTTGACAACTATCAGCATTCTAGTAAAAATAAAAATTATGAATTTTAACACTAAAAACTAACATTTTTATCAATGGGATTTGATGACCCAATATTAATGACGTAAATCAAGAAAACCAAAATAGAATTTTTAATTAAACTCATCTTAAATGTTAAAATTTGATAGAAAAATTCAACTTAAATAATATTTTTAATATTTGTTAAAGAATTAAAGAAAGAATATTTTTTAAAAGGATTTATTTTTATTAAATAAATTGAATTTTATTTATTATAAGATAAAAGAAATCGCAGAGTATTATGAATCACATGAATTGTAATAATGATTCAGAAGGAATGAGGATTTATTACCTTTGGTATTATTTAAAGAAGTACTTTTATAGAGATAAAAAGAAATGTGTAAATTATAACTGATTCATAAAGACGATAAATTGTTGAAGTATGGGATGTTGTAGTTGAAATTTTGTGAGTCGTCATTTTCGTTGAAATATTCGATTTTGTAGTTGTAATTTTTTGACTACCTAGTTTTGTTGAAGAAGATGAAGATAAAATGTTTTGCGTAGTTAATATTGTTGAAGAATGTGAATTTATAGTTAAATTTTTATGTGTAGTTTCTGATGTTGGTAATTTAGATGATGTTTCAGTTGAAGAATATATTAATGTTGTTGGAGGAATTGTTGAAGACACATTCAAAGTAGTACTAAATTTCATAGTTGTAAAAGAATCATCTTTAGAACAATTCATTGAATTCATAAAAAAATTGTTAATATCTCCAATTGTATTATCTTTAAAATTCCACTCAATAATATTACTAGGTTTCATCAAACTAATTATATCTTTATCAACATTTTTTCCAAGAAGGATAAAATTTAAAGATCCTTTTTGAAGCAATATGTTAGCACTTTCAATACAAGAATTAATATCATTTCTATCAAAAGTAGAAACAAAAATAAATATTGATAAAGGTGATGTATTATCCCTTTGTAAACTGACAAGACTATTTAATAAGTCTTTTAAATTTGACTCTTGATTTTGTCCTTCACCCTCAATAAATTCCATATCATCTAAAAAATCATTTCTTGAAATTATTGTATCAAATGTAAAAAATATATTTGGAGAATCAGAATACCATAACAATGCTATCCTTTCATAATGATTCCAATCAGATGTAATGTTAAATTTAATTATTTCTATCTCTTTTTCAAATTGCTTGTTATTCATTGATATAGAACTACTGTCAATAGAAAGTACAATATCGGTTTTACATGGATTATAATTAGAAGGAAAAGTGTATTTGAATAATAATAAAGAACATATAAGTAAGTGTTTCATAGTTTAGAAAATAATAATTTTATAAAAATGACAAAGTTTTATAAAATATACCTTAAAAATTATGATAAAAGATATAATCCTTCACTTAAGATCATACAGGAGTGATAAGAATGTTTATTTGTTACAATATTCTTCATTACATCTTCCACCATTAATAATCATAAATCGTTTACCTGTATCTAATTTAAGAGTACCAAATGAATTCATTTTAATTTCACTAACATTTTGTTCACTTAATATTCTTTTATCCCTATCAGTATAACAACCTTTTGTTTTGGCTGCACTAACGATTGTACCATCATAATTCTTTAAAATATGTTCACCAAATCCACAACCATATTTTTTTTGAGTTCTACAACTACTTCCTTTGAAACTTTTTCTTACACAGATTAAATTAATACCATTATTAGAGTTTGTAATCCCTTCACATTTTATTTTACATGTTATAAACATATCCTCACCAGCTCTAGCACGTCCTTTTGTTGTAATTACAAATAATGACAATATAAATAAGATAATATACATTTTCATTTTGTCATAAAAATTATATTTCAAATACTTATTTTCATCATTTTTATATTAGTTTTAATATTTCATTAAATCATCTTCAAAATTATTATTAAAATAATCTTTTTTTTTAAAATAAAAAAATTCATTTTTCATAAGATAAATTTTAAAAGATTAATATCTCAATATATATATATATATTTATAAATATTATAATCATATATTGAAAGAAATATGTGTATATATACTTTAATTATTTCATATCCTTTTCATTTAATTTTATATCAATTGTCAAAGAACCAGCAGCTTTGAATGCAGGTCTGGGTGTTTTTTTGATTGAAGTTACATACCAATTCTTTTTGATTCTTTTACTACCATCATATGATGACGCAAGTGACGGTGTTGATGGTGAAGACGAGATATTTTGATAATTTTTATCATCCAATGATATTGAAATTTCATTACCTAAATTAGAAGGAGTTTTCTTAAAAATTTCATAAGTTATTTTAACACCATCCTTACCATCTTCATAGTTGGATTCAAATTTTAACGGTTTCGCTATTATCTTTCTTGACCTTATAGGTGATGGTACAAAACTTTTGATTATAAAATGTTTAGCATTTGTTTCTGGATGTATATAATCTACTTCCTTAATATTTTTTGATTCCTTTGATGATGTATATATATCCTCAGCTGGAATATGAAGTTCCGTAGAATAAATTTGATTCTTATGTTTTGGTAAAAGATGAAGCTCAGTAATATATGAATTCTTATTCATTTCCGATGGAAAATAATAACCAACGGCAGATCCTTTTTGTTTTTGAATTAATTTTACATCTAAAAATATATCATTAACATCCTTAGGAATCTCATCATTTGGTATAGATTTATATTCATTTTTTGTAACAGAGTATTCAATAAATTCATTGACATTATTCCCATAACCCCTATTTGTTATTATGTCATTAGTTAAATTCCATTGTCTTGGTATATAACCATCATATTTGCTCTCCTTTTTACATTCCCTCAAAAACGCTGATGCTTCATTTGTTGGAGATAATGTTTCAGTTGTTATGTCATAAGAATATGATAATCTTCTTGGAGTATGGGATTTTCCGGTACAAGCACTTATTAATGAATCTCTACAATAACCTGAATCGCGATTAATACTTTTCACTCTCATTTCTGGAGATAGATTACTGCTATCTGTTAAATCACTATTTTCTTTAATACTAATTCCAATTATATCGCTTAAATCAACAGTCATTTCTGTAAAACTAGTACCTCTTTCTCTGGAAGTCTTTTTATTGACATCTTTAAATGAATTAGTTCTTTCCCAATCTTGTATCCACTCTTTATTTTTTTCTTTGTGATCTTTATCATCTTCATCTTCTGTTGAGTGTGATCTATGTTCTTTTGACATTAAATATGGTTTTTTTACTTCATCTCTATCGTTATCACTTCCATTCCATTCAATATACCTATAATCATAATTATCATTTTTGATTAAAATTTCATTATCCAACTTATCACCAGTAAAACCACTGTCACAACTTTTGCTATCATCAATACCAAAATCAAGACCACTTTTCTTTTGTATTCTTTTTTCAACACCCGATGTTGTTGTTTTAGATGCTGATAATTTCTTACTTTCATGTGTCGTATATCTCCTTCCATCAATAGTACTTGAATTTGATGTTTCAAATAGGGTATCCAAATCTCCATCATTCTTATGACTAAATATTAAATCTAAATCAATAGGATTATAAGATTTGACATCTTTATTATCACCAAAAGATTCCTTTGGTGTTATAACTTTATCATCAATTTTTAATATCTCCATTAAATTATTTTTGTCATTCACTTTGAAATAACTAAAAGAAGTATTAGATTCACCGTCAGTATTTGTAATTGGAGAAATTTGTTTAGTTTTGTTTGGATTAACAGATAATGTATCACTTTTCTTATCTAAAATTTTCATAAATAATTCATCATCGTTTGTGTTAGAATTATCTTCAACATTAATGTGAATGTGTTCTGATATATTATCTTTAAAATGTATTGATATCTTATCAATGTCTTCATCTTTTTTTAAATTCATTTCTGTATCATAACATGATTCTGTGTATATTTTTGTTCCATCCTCATTAATATTTAATTCCTCTGTTGATAAAAAATTTATTTTTGATGGTTCAATTAATTGTGTGTGTTGTTGTGTGTTATCATGGTGATCAACAAGAGATGAAGATTCAATGTTTGTTTGTGTTTTACAAAAAGTTATTGTTGTAGTATTATTATCATTCTTATTAATACTATCTTCATTTTTGGTTAAATAAATATCATTATCTAAAACCATTTCTTTAAACTCTTTTTGATCACCATCATTTAGAAAAATTTGATCTAAATCAATCATATTTTTAGACATTTCCGTCTCATTTTTATTATTTATACTTCTTACAGTATAGGAATTAATTTTACCTAAAAAAAGAAAATGTCATTTAATTGAAAATATTTACATACCACTTTCTTTAATTTTTCTATAGTTTGATTCTTGATTTTTGTCTATAGTTGTTTGATCTCCATTTGAAAGTATCTTATCAAAAATAATATCCAACGGTATTTCTTTATCCCCTTCAATAATAGTTTGCCTTTCCTCAACAATAATTATATCACCATCCTCAATAACAATATCATTTATGGAATCAATTTTCAAATTATTTGTGTCTAGTTTAAATATATTATCTTCCTTTTTCATTATTGTGTTTTGATTTGGGAAAATATCATTAATTGTTTCATTACTGGAATTAGGAGGATTAAAAATAAGCTCCAATGGAATTTCACAAATTGATTCTTTCTTATGAATTATATCATTATTAATAGTATCTTTACCAAAAACTTGTTTACCTAAAGCATTATTATTTTTACCATCATCTTGATAATTATGTTCGTGTATAACCTTGTAATTATTTAATATTCTTGTTTTATCATTTAAAAATTTATCATCAATCAAATTTAATACTGCTTTTTCGTCTAACCTTTTCTCATCAGTGACATCACTATTTAGTTTTTGTCTATCATTTTCTGAAACAGTATTACTATCATTACTCTGTTCTTCTTCAATTAAAGGAAATCTTTGAACATCATAACTTTTGCTTCTTTTTTTAAAATCTTTTTTATTAATCATTTCAGTTATCCAATCATTTTTAACATTATCAATATCTTTCATCAATTTTATTTGGAACACTTCTTCCAAATCAATTGGTTTAATCGCTCCAATTTTTTTATCATTAACATTTTCTTTTCTTTTTTCAATATCACAAATAGGACAATTTTTTTTATTGCATTTTGTATTTTTATTATTCTTTAAATATAAATGTTCTTCAGAAATAGACGAATGATTACTACTTGATAATATCTCTTCCCCTTTACAATAACCATCTGACAACAAAATTTTATCCTTTTGCTGGGATTTTGAATTATCTGAAATAATATTATTAGATTCATTTATTTCTTCTATATCATTATCATTATTATTTTCAGAGGATCTCTTTGTTAAATTGCATTCATTAACTATATGTGGTAAATAATCTTTATCATAATTCTTCTCAACATCTTCATTAATATTGCAATTATCAAAATTATTTTGACTAATTTTTTTTACAAATTCCTTATCCTCTTCTTTTGGATTTTCAAGAAAATTCAGTACATTTTTCATTACACCATCAGCAACATTATTTGATATACAACGTTCTCTTTGTAAATATTTCTTTTCTCTATATTCAATGATAATGTTACCCATTTTTTCTAACAAATCATATAAATACTCTCTCTTTTGTGATAAATTTATAGCAAACCATTCTCCTTCATTATTATCGTTATTCTCACTTGAAATATATTCAAAATAAATATTATTTTCTAGAAATTTGATAAGAATAGATGAATCGACATTCTTTAAATTGAAATATAACAAAAAACCACCAAATGGTTTTACAAAAGGTATTTGGAGACTTCTCAATTTTGTCATGACCATCTCTCTATTACCTGACAATTCTTCATTTTTTGTTTTTGTTAACTCTTCAAACCATTCCTTGTCATTTAAAAATTCTTCAGCAAATTTTTGTGTCAAACTATTTACATTATTGTAATTTGTTAGTTGATCAAGACATTTATAACTTTCTTCATCTTCTATATACATTAAAGAAAATCTTAACCCCGGTAAAAGCATATCCTACAATTTTTAATTAAAAAAAAAATTATATGATTAATTACTAAAACCTACTTTACTAAAACTCCATGTCCAAAAAATATTTTTATATTTATTAAATCTTTCAAAACTTTTTAATATTGACTCAAATTTATGCTTAGAGCCTTGATCATAAACACTAAAGGCGTTAGCTTCATCCATGATTATAGATAAGCTATGTTTTGAAGCAAAATCAACTATATCTTCTATCTCATTCAGTTCAAAAATGGCACCAGTTGGATTATGTGGGTTAGTAAGAAGTATTCCTTTGACATTTGAATTCTAAATTAATTAATTAATTAATTTTTATCTCAATTATAAATAAAGACAAGACTTACCTTGTAAAATACTTTTTCAAAAGTGGTACGTGATAATTTGGGTATGCTTAAATTATCCTATAAATAAATTTTAATAATATTTTAAAATGTTACAACTTTATTTTTATTTAATGATATATATATATATATTGTGACATTCATAGTTATATGTATATATATACATATTAAGAGAGTGAATGTCTCAAATTAATTATCATCTTTCTTTTGTTTTTAAATTATTTTTTAAATGGTATTATTTTACCTAAGAGTAGGTTGATGGGACGAAAAATGAAGTAATATTGAAACTTACAAATGGTATAGGTATTATTTTTATTTGATTCTTAACATTGAATATGTCATTATATTTTTTGTAATATGGTGTTGGTACCAGTATGCAATCACCAGGATCATATAAAATAAATGCTAACATGTCTAGTGACGATAAAATTCCTGGAGATATTATAATATTTCCCGGCAACACGTTAGTTGATAAATTTCTTGATATAAATTGGGAGGCTGTCTCCTTCAACGATTCTAATCCAGATGGTGTTTTTGGATAATTTGTTAATGTTATTGGATCAATTGTAAAGGATTCCTTTGCATCAAGAATCTAAGAGAATCGTTTAGTCAAAATAATAATAGACTTACTTTATTTTTTATTAAATCAGTTTTATACCCAAAAAGAGATTTGCTACGACTTAAATATTTTTTCTTTTCTTTTTTTTCATATCTGCTTTTTCTTGTTTCATTATTAGTGTCAAAAAAAGGTTTATTAGACTCACCACGAACATTAATTAACCTTTTACCTCTTGATGATAATAAATTTGTTTTTCCTTCCATTTTGTTATCTTCCATCCGGTACCTTAATCTGTAACAAAAAATATAATGAATAGAAAACAACCATTTGTTACATTTAAAAATTAAAATGATTAAAAAACAAAACAATAAATTATATAATAAACTAAAAAATTTCAATAATAAATTTTTTTGTAAAAATACATTTTCTTTCATAAATAGCATTTCAAATATTATTTAACTATTTACATACATTCAACATACATAATATTGTATTGATGTAATTTATCTATCATCTGATAATCTCAACCAACCTCCCCCTTCTGATGACAAAAATATTTGAATAAAAAAGGTTTTAAAATATTTATTATAATAATAAAAATTTAAAAAAATGGAATAAAAATTATATGTATTTAAAATGCACTATTGTATTGAGAGAGAGAGGAAAAATAGGTATCAACTTTGAAAAAAGATAAAGTGGTAGTGATAAAATTTAATTGTAAAATATATAATATTAAAAATAAAAAAAAANAAAAAAAAACTTTAACAATAAATATATAATGAACTTTTAAATATTAAAATATATGTATTTATAACATCGCTATTTATAGGATTGTTGTAGTTAAATTTCAAAGAAAAAATATAATAATAATAATAATAGTGTGATTGATATAAAATATTGATATGAAGGCTTTTTTTGCAAAGAAATATAGGAACAAAATAAGAGTTTTACGATTCGAAAAGAGAATAGATTTGTGGTTGTTATTTATGAATTTAAAATAAAATAAGAAAAGAGATATTCAATCTTTTGTGTGTGTAAAAATTAATCTTATAATATTATCAAAAGAAACAGTGTTTCATGTTATATTTTAAAGTTAATGATATTTATATCCAAAAGTTTAATTTAATTTTATATCTATTAAGGTGGGGAAGTGAATGGAATGATTAAAAATTATAATTAAAATAGTACCTTTAATATTGCATATTTTGAAAAAGGAAGAATTTTGGTTAAATTAATTTTAAATATAGGTAATATGAAAGTTTTCTTAAATGAAAAAAATTTATTGTTAAGGAAAGTTTAGTTTTATAATAGTATTATTGAATATATAATTCATTTCACATGATATTTTTTTATTTTAATATCACAAAAAATTGCATTAAATTTGATATTAAAATAATACTTTTATATTTTGCAAAAAAAATAATTTCAAGTGATATAAAGTAGGTGGAGAAATTAAAAAGAAGTTTCATTGTTATGTTTACAAGTGTTGTTTCATTCTTAGAGAAACGATAATATTATATATATTTAAATTTTTATTACTTCTATTTTTTAATGTCTCGATTTAATGATACTTTTTTGGATGATTGATTAGGATCGTTATTATTAAGTTAATTATTTCTCATATAATTTCTCTATGACTGATTTGAAAATTAAGAATGTTTCAAAATGATCACGTTTTCCTCTCACAAAAAACATGTAAATATTTAAATTATCATTCAAAGGATGTATAAATTGATAAACATAACTTAAATATAATGAATCATAATATAAATTGAATCTTCAAATGATTTCAATTAATAAATTGTTTTTATGATTAAATAATATAAACTTTTAATGATAAATTTACCTAAATTAAGCTAACCTCTAACATTTTTTTAAACTAATGTCCTTGAGATTTTCTATCAATATCAATGTATAAAAACTTGTTAATTTTTCAAATATTAATANAAAAAAGGTTATTAATTGGTTTAATAAGTCAATAAATTTCCTATAAAATGTTTAATATTTAAAGACAATAATCATTTGTTTTAATGAATTATGAAAACTTATGAAAGGGGATGAAATAATTTTAAATTTATTTAACAATATATGTATTGTTAATATAAATTCAAACATTCCCTTTATTATAATTTTTCAATTGAAATTATAATATTTTAAGAATGATATTTTTTTATTTAATTCTATTCTTCTTTGTTGACAAAACTTACGTAAGTGGTTTCTTGTATGATAATAATGTTTGTTGTACTTATTATCCACAGCAAATTATTCCAAATACAAATCAACCAACATCTCTTTCTTACTTAAAAATACCAATATATACTAAAATAAAAAACTTACCTTTTTATCCACAACCTATTCAACAAATTGATTCTCCATTTGCTTCTGCACAATTAGCTCAACCACAACAAAATGGTGGTGCTTTTCAAAATCTTGATATGAATACATTATACGTACAACCTAGTGTTGATCCTACAAAATTAACAAATATTATTATATATGACAGACCTATAAGTAATTATCTAACTGCTCCTAAAGACCAGATATCAGAACCAATCATATCTACACCCACTCTTAGTTTTAATGTATTATCTTCATTAGACAAAAAAACGAAAGATTCTGACATCGATAAATATCCACTTCAAAATAATTCAAGTCACATTGAACAAACTGAAACTGTACCTGGAACATTTACTGAATATGATGAAATAAATGAAACTTCAACAATTTCTTATCAAGATGTTGAAATTACACCTCCTAATATTTCACTTTCTACACCTTATTTAGAAAATCCATTACTCGAATTATCAACTAACCTTTCGTCATCCGATTTACCACTTAAAAATGAAATCCCAACTCCAAGAAATTTTCCACAAAATGTACCACCAGATCCAGAAAATGTATTTTTATACGTACCACATGTTAGATTTTCACCTAACAGTTTACCTGAACGGAACAAATTCCAAGCGCCATATGATTCATATTCAGCACCTTTTGTTTATAACCCAAAATTTGAATATTTCCCTTCATATTATTCACCTTCTTCTTATAATTTCCCGCCTCAATTTGATATCTTTTCTTTATATTATCCATCATCAATGAATTCTCTACACAGAGTACCATCACAATATGAATTCCAACTTCCATTTAATTTTTCTACCAGAACACCAACGCAGAATTTACAAGAACCAACTAAACCTTTTTTATATTATCCAATTTTTAGAATGGAAGATTACCCTAGAAAGGTTATTGAAATTTCTTCGAGTATTAGATCTAAGCATGAAAACGAAACTCCAAAAACTGATAATATGTAATTCATTAATTAAGATTTTTATTTGTTCTCTATTTTCACCATTATTTTCTTTAAACAAATGAAGTAGAATGACTAACTTTTAATAAATTTACATTTCTCCTTAAGCATGACTAATGTATTTATTATTTTTATTGTTTAATCTTTATACTAATGCTACCAAATCTTACTATTTTTATTAAAATGTACATTTATTATAACCAATTAAATTATGCGATATTCAAAGTAATATATACATTAAATTGAAATTTTTCAATTAATAAAAAGTTTCTTTTAATTAATTCAACAGATTATAAAAATTAATCTTCATGAATCACAACTATTTAATGTTACGCCAAACTCATGTTACATGAAATAGCTGTTTTGTTATAGTAAAAATGAAACAATTTAATCTACCTTCTTTTAACAATAATAAATTAAAAGTACTTCGTAATGATAATAAAAATATTATTAACAGATAATATTATTTAATAACAGGTGATCGCTCTCATGAATAACTATTCACAATTTTTTAATGAATTTGAGTATAATAATTCGTTTAAATAAATGAAAGGAATAATGTTTATTATTCATTAACATAAATTGTCAATAAAATATTTGCCCAATTAAGCTAACCTCTAACATTATTCTATTAAACTAACGACCTTGAGATTTTCTATTGATATCAGTGTATTAAAACTTGTTAATGTTCCAATTTTTGATGAAAAAAATTTAAAAAGATATTAATTGGGTAGATAAAGTTGGTGTATGTTAAACTGGTAAATGTTTTGAAAAAAGAAAGTATGTATTATTAGCATTTCTTAGTAATGCTAAAAATGTATAAAAGGTAATAGTATTTGATTCAAGTTTACTTTTAATTGCAAAATTTCAACTTTAAGAAAAATACATTTTTAATATTTTATATTTTTTAATTAAGATTATATTTTTAGAAAAAAATGGTTTACTTCAATTTGGCTATTCCTTTACTTGCTGCTGCTTCCAGTGTTAACGGTTTCTTGTGGGGAAGTGGTTGTTGTAGTTATGGATATTACCCACAACAATCATATTCATATGCATACCAACCACCAACAATTTCATATATGAGAGTACCAATATATGCTAAAATAACAAATTTACCTTCATATCCACAACCTATCCAGCAATACGCTTCACCATACGCTTCACCATCATACTCTCAACCACAACAATATGGTAGTTCTTATCAATCCGTTGATATGAGTACATTATATGTTCAACCAGGTGTTAATCCATCAACATTAACAAATGTTATCTTATACGATAAACCAACAAATAATTACGTAACTGCTCCAAGAGCTCATCCAATTGGTCCAGTAACACAAACACCTACAGGAAGTTATGATCCATATACTAATTACGAAACAAAATCTGTTATAAGTACAGGATCTACTGAAGTTGGTACGTATCAACCACAAACTGGGTCATCTTATTCTCCTCCAACACATGGAGGTCCTGAACCAGCTGGAACATATAATCCAGGAACAGAAGGTCCGGTACCTTATAATCCAGCAACTGAACCTCCTTACAATCCAGTAACTGAAGCTCCATATAATCCAGTTACACATGCTCCATATAACCCAGTAACAGAATCTCCTTATAATCCAGTTACTCAAGCCCCATCTTCTTATACTTCAAAACCATACAATCCACCATCAAATCCATCTCCATACACTGGAACTGAAGTTACTCCAGGTGGTGCTCCAGGAATCAATGAACCATATAAGAAGAAAATTTAAAAATTTAATGTGTGATTTTTTTANTTATTAGTGGTCTCATTTTTTTTTAAAAAAATAAAAATTATTTTTCTTCATTTAAATATTTAGAAGAGAGATCAATTTTGAAAACATAGTCCTTATTTGAAATTCTTATTTACAATTTTTATAATTTTTTCATGAAAAGAGATAATATTATAATAAAATATAAGAATATAAAAAAATGCTATTAAAAAATATTAATTTTTGGTTTAAATATTAATCAAAACTATTTTTGAAAATTGTTATTTAAAATTGTAGTCAATTTAAATTGCATAAAGGCTTTTACTGAAAGCAACATAATCATATGCTCCAAGTGGTGTGTTACTATTTTTACCATATCTTTCCATTCCTCTTATACAATACTCAGCTTCATGTGATGGTAATTCTCTTCTAATCTCTTCTGCTGTAATATATGGTCTTCCTTGAGCAAGAATTCTAAATGAATCAATACATTGCTCAATTGTATCTGAATCAGCAGTTTCACGTGTCATAAAATCTAAGAAAGCATCAAATGGAATTCTTCCCATTCTATTTGGATCAACAAAACTTAAAACTCTTTCCATATCATGATCACCTTCCTTTCCTGGTCTAATATTATATCCAACAGAAATAAGACATGATTTTAATTGTTCTTCATCTAAACCAACTCTATCTTTATCAAAATAATTAAAACTACTTCTAATTTCATTTAATTGTTCTTCTTTTATTCCTTTAGAATCTCTTAATAATATTTGATTTTCACATTCATTAATTGTTCTGTTAATTGATGTTAACAAACTTTCCCAACCGACACGTAAAGATTCCATTGAATATCTACTTCCTTTACAATCAAACACATAATTTTCTTGCATCTCTTGATTAATTCTTTCCAATTCATCGAGATTTCTTTTATATGGTTGAATTTCATTTTGTATTTGCTTAAGTTGATTAATTGCCGTCTCAAGGGAACCTCTTCCACCCATGCCTATACTGATAACTTTTTCTAATTGATTCTCTAACCATACACCCATTCCATTTGCTTTATCAGCAAATACTTGACGTAAACGTTCATTGTTTTGTTGTCTTGAATATTCTGATTCTAGCCTTTGATCACGTTGTGGTACAGACGATTGTACTTCACTCCATTTTCTTGATAATGTTGTTGGAGCAAGATCAGTATATGGATTCTTACTTAAACTTCTATCTAAACCATAACCATCAATTATTTTTTGAATTTCATGTTCTATATTTATAATTGATTTAAATTCCTTATCAGCATCACCAAGTGTAGCTTTAAATTTGTTATGACTATTCAATAATTCGTCAACCTCATTTATCGATCTTACAAGTACAATATCAGCAAGATCTTCTCTGGTTGAATCTAACCAGTTATTGAATGGTGCAGCTCTCTTAGCATAAGTTAGTTGAAGTGAATCAATCTTTTCTGTTATTCCTTCAACTTCTTCAAGTCTTCTTCTTCTTTCCTCAGAAGCTTGTCCTAATCTATCCCATTGATCACAGATCTCTTTACATCTTTCATTAATTGGAATAATTTTAGGATAACGTAAAGAATTTAACTCTCTAGCAATAGCTGCAATTTGTTCAACTCTTTCTTGATGAGCTCCAAGATCACTTTCAAAAGCTTCATGCTTCTTACGTAATGCCTTAATTTCATAAACTCTAGCTTGTCTCCAATCATTTGATGTAAGGTATGCTTCTTTTCCATTACTCCATTCTTCATGCATAGTACATTTTCTTCTAAATTTTTCAGCTAAATGCTCTAATCTTTCAAGTCTCATCATCTCACTCAAAAGCCATTCTTCAAATCCTTTCTCATTTCTTTCCAAACCATCCCAAGCTAAATTAATATCTTTAACAAGATGTCCTTCATTTGGCATAAAAGCTGGTCTGTTAGAAAGTCTCAACTTTGTTTGTAAAGTATTAAATAATGTTTCTAAATTTCCTTTATCCTCAATCTTTGGAGGTTTTTCTCCAAGACGATAATTTCTAAACTCATCCATTTTCTTTCTACAATCATCTATTGTCATACCATCTCTTCTATCAGCTAACCATGGCATCCATCTTCTTATCCATGCCAAAAGATCTGAAGCCATATTTTCATAATCTTCCATCATTTTTTCATTCTCTTGATTTACCTTTAAAACACGGCATATTCTATTAGCTGCTGTTTCAGACTGTAAAAAATTAAATTATAAAAATACATTTATAAAAAGTTAATAAACCTTATGCATTCCAAGAAAACAATGATATAAACTGGACACATATGTCATAATTGTTTTATCATCAGGCTTAACAGAATTAACAATAGCTAAAAATATTAAATTATTATTAATTAATATCATTAGTTCAAATTTTTACAATAAGACATTTTTATCATGCAATTATTAAAAATGATATTACCATGCTACATATAACATTTAAAATCCCTACATTTGGTACATACTCAGCATGTTGAGTATTTTTAAAAGCATGATAAAGGCATGAAACGTATGTCATGACCGATTTCTCATCCGGTTTATCATAAAATACCATATCTGATTATTTAATTTAATAATAATAATTTTATTAAAATAAAACTTACCCTCTGGATCAAGCATTTTAGGAATATCAAGGTGTTTCTCAGCAATATCGAAAGCCAAATTTAAATTATGAATAGGGTCACCTTTACTTAATTTGGAATAATCTAAAAGTTCTGGTCTATGTCTGTGGATCAAAGCACAGAATGCTAAACCATCCTTCCATGATGTGTTAAAATTTTTAACATCTACATTATTATATGGGGCTGTCTTTCTTTGACACCACAACAAAAGCCCATCTCTAGCTGATAATTCTCCAACAGAGATATCTTGAATTGCAAAACGTAAGATGATTGTCCAAATAAGTCCTAATGTCATTTTAACATTTCCATCAACAATCTCCTCTGCTCCAATTGAAACTAATTTTACACCTTTTGACTCAATATATTCTAATGCTTTATTTACATTAGCTATTTTATGAAAACGCATCCTTCCACGATCTGGTCTTGGTAATGGTTCTCCAGAAATAACTTCAAGAAGGAGCATCAATTTAAGACCATTTTGAAAATCTCCTCCAATCTCTTCTATTCCTGTACCAGCCTTACGTAGATGACTATTACACCAGGCGGTAAATGTCTGTAAAATAAGGATTATATAATATTAAAATTGACAAATTAATTTATCCACTCACCTTTCTTTGTTGTTTTTCCCAAGCCGGGTCCAATAACTGTTCACGATCCCATTCCTCCTCTGGTTGAGCATATTCACAACCAGGTTGATAATATCCTTGATTTTGATGTTGTGGATGTGGTTGAGGATGAGATTGGGGAATGGAGTGATAATATTCAACCATTATTAAATATATATTTCTCTAAACCTATAAAATTATGATATGAAATTGAATAAATTTTGTGCGTATTTGTTTTTAAATGTCAAAAAGTATCTTAACGAATTATATTTTTGGAATTAAGGCATTATTATATTAGTACTTTTAAAAGAGAAAAATAAGAATAAAAATATGTATGTGAGATAAAGGTAAAGTTTAAAGTATGATGATTGTGTATTGTGAAGTATTGGAAAAGATTAATTGAACGAAAGTATGTTTTATATATTTTTATTAATACTTTAGAAAAAAAAAATGTAAAGGTGAATATTAGGAGGTAGAGAGGAATATGATATATCTGTTGTTTGTAAAAAAATTATTTGTACTTTTTATTATTTTAATTCATTGTAAGGATATTAAATAAAAAAATAATTAAATAATTTTTGCATTTAAATACTATTTTTTTTTATAAGATAAATATTTATAAATTTATTTTAAGAATTCTTTGAGTAAAAAAATTTTAATATTATATTTCATCATAATAATAATTTTAGAAAATAATAAGAAGAGATGTTTAAATATTATTTACAAATGAAACAATTCAAAAACTTTAAAGATAAAAATATTATAAGCATTAATAATTGTTATAGATAGAAGAATTTTAAAAATTAGTACAAAAGTTTTAGAAGAATTTTACAAAAGATTTATTAAAGAGTTAAAGTATAACAATGTTTATTAGAGAAGAGAAAGGAATGAATGAAAGTGAAGATAAAAGAATAAAAATTATAAGTATTTATAATAAATAAAGAATTTTTAATATAAATGTTTTGTCTCAAGAACGATATATTTATTAAATAATATTTTGAGAGAATAAAAATGTGATTTTAATGAGAGATAATGGATTATAATAGAAACTATATAAAAAGAGGTTAATTTGGAAGGATTTTTATTTATAAATATTTTTTTGTAACTATATTATCTTGATATTTTATAAAGATCATTAAGATGAAGGAAGGATAAGAAAAGAGTGTAGTTTAATAGTTAATTAAAATGACCTCACTTTTTTTGGATAATTTAAGTAATTGAAGTAGTTATATTAATTTGTATAGTTAAATTAAAAATTGATTAAACAGTAAAAATGCTGTGTAGTAAATTTAAACTATAATAAGTACAATAATACATATCAAAATCAGATAATTGATATATATATATGATTTAGTATGGAAAGCAAAATTATATATTAAAATAATCACAAGACTATTTGGATCTAGTTTTATTTACTGTTATTATATTACCTCAATGTACAGTATAATTATAAACAAATAGATTTATTATTAAATATTTTTGTGAAAATGGAATTTGATACATATGTATATATATAATTATTTTTTAACAAGATATTTTTCGTATTATAATTTATTTTAAAGGTTAATATATATAAGATGAATTTTATTTAAAATAAGTGTAAATGATATATCTATATTTGGTGTTCTTTTATAATTATTGTAATTATTTTATTGGTAATTTAAGATAAATGAGATACTCAATGGTAGGTAAAATTGTGGTAATTATAAGTTATTTAATAATTTATTGATAATAATAACATAATAATTAACATTACATATAGTTAAAAGTATATTTGAAGAGAGAAAATGTGAGAATTGTAAGTTTTAAGAATATTAAAAGCAAAAGGTTAAGTGTTGGTGTATAGATATATATATGACTTATTTATTATTAAACATCCCAATATATAAGAAAGGTGCTATTGCTTTGTTTATATTGTTAAGGTTAATTTTTGATTGAACTTATTCTACCTAAAAGAAGAAGTTAAAGGTTAAATCTTACCATAAACAAAGTAATTTGTTTTCTTTAGAAGAATATAATGTTTATTACCTTTATCATAACAATAAATGTATTGTCATGTAAAAAAAATCAATCTATTATATGATAGATAAATAAATAAAAAAAAAACATCTTATCTTTTGATATTAAGAGTGAAAATTAAACAAAATAAAAAGATATAAACACTAAACTTATTATCAACACAAAACAATTTTAATTACCAGTTTTAAAAAAAAATAATGAAACGGATAAAAATTAAATAAAAATAATTTTGAACAATAATCTCAAATTTTGATAAAATTACTTTTACAAAACAAAATTTGAAGAAATATAGGAGAAACAAAATGACATATAAAAGTTTTTATAAAAAGTATGTGAAAGTAGATATTAAAAAAGTTTATCATTTGAAGGTAGGTAAGTTTGTGATTTAAAATATATTAAAGATAAGATAAAGAATAGATATTTTAAGTAAAATATAATATAAAGGTAAAAATACTAAGATACATCACCTCAAGAACAAGCTTTTCATTCTTCTTAATATAAAAGTTATTATATGAAGTAAGAATATATAAGTAGTATTTTTAAAAAAGTTTTGACATACACATATTATTACAATTAAGAATAATGTTAAAAAATGTTTGTTAAAATGTATAATCAATTGATATTTATTATAAAAAAAATTGTAGGTAAGTATGTGGAGGTATAATATAGGAGAGATAACAAGATATAGGTTATTATAATGAGGTGAATATCATAGAAACAATTTAATATTTTAGTATTAAATTAAGTATTCAAAAAAAGTATTAGTGTAGGAGATTAGATGTTTAGATATTTATTTAATATAATACATTTTAATTTTGACCTAAAGGTATATTAGTGATAATGAGAAAAATTTGATAGAGGAAGTACAAAGATAGTTTCATAAAACATTTTTAATTCTTGAATGGATAAATGGATATCCTCAAATAAATAAAATTTGTTTGTTGTAAAGTTGTGGGTTGATTAATAATTTTGTTTCTCTCAAAGATGAAATATGTATTATTATAGTTTAAAATTTTATTGCTTTCAAAAATATTTAAAAAAATTATAAAGTTAGAAGTAACAAAATATTTGAGAGGAAAAATGTTTGCTAAAAAAGAATCACATTTGTCATAAAACAAGAAATATAATAGTTTATGTCAATTTCACACATATAAATATCAAAATTTCAAATAATCATTCTTATTATATAAAAAATGGTTACACCTTTTGAAACTCTTTAAACTAATAATTCCATTTATAAATAAATGATTCATAATTATGAAATTTCATGACTTAAAAAGATAAAAAAAATATAAGCTTTCAATGTATATGAATATTTAATCAATTTATTAAATAAATTTTAGTGATTATTAAAAATCATTACACGATAACAAATTACATTATTATATAAAGTTATTTATATGAATTGTTAATACTAATATAAAAGAATTTGATTAATGAATAAATGTAATATTATTTAAAACGATTTTTATTTGAAATATAATATAAATAATATCTTCTATATTTTTTATCAACATTATATTGGTTGATGATAGATTAATGAAATATATTTATTATAGTGATTATTGGCATTAATGATTTTTGGTTTTTCTTCATATTGTTATTAGCACAGTAATTATTTTTAAATTTATGTTAATTGTTTTGTTTCGATATAAATTGTTTTCCTAATTGCCAACTATTATTATGTTGCGTGAGGACGTTTTTGTTTCTTTTCAAACCGTTCATATTTTATCAAAAGTATACTCAAAAAACAAAATCTTTTAAGTCACAAAGATAAGACAATGTTATTTGATCATTTTTAATGCAATGTTAAACAAACTTTTTATAAAGACATATTTTGAAATGGTAGGTTTTGATCTTGACTCATTTCACCTTCATTATTTTAGTTTTAAGTACATGTCCTTCTGATAAAAAAATTATAAAATAAATTAAGATAATATACACTTTAAAAAGCAAGGTAAATTTGAAAAAAAAAAAAANTGTTTTATTCTACACTAGTATACTAATTACTTTTTAGTAATTGTTAATTTATAAATTAAATTTTTTAATTCTTTTATAAAATAAAAAGTTTATTCATAATCACAAAGTTAGAAAAAATATTATTTACTTTCTACTCATAAATTTAGCAATAGCATTCATTGCTTCTTTGCTAGCAAACCTATCAAATAATATTGGCATTTCTATTTTATTTACCTCATGAAGTTTCTCTCTATGAATATCTCTTATCAATTTCTTATTAATTCTCATTGCTTCAGGGTATAATGATGAAAATTCCTGAAGTTTTTTATTTGCTGTTGTTTCAAAATTTGTATAAGACACAACTTCATTGATAAGATTTCTTTTCTCAGCTTCATACGCAGTTAACTTCTTACCAAAAATTAATACCTCAGCTGCTTTAGCATGTCCCATTAAAAGTGGAAATGTGTAACTACTCCCACCTTCTGCACTAAGAGCTAAACTTGAGAATGGTGTATGAAATGTTGCTTTATCTGATGCTAAAATGTAGTCATAAAAAGCCAATGTAGTAACAGTAATTCCTACTGCTGGACCATTTATCAAACCAATCAAAGGTTTGTCATGATCAATAAATGCTGATACGTAGTTTTCGAATATTTTTGAAGCTACAGCTGCCTTTTTTTTTATTTCTTCAACGGTGTGAACACCAGAAAAATTTGCCATATCATTTCCAGCACTAAAAAAATCTCCTGTACCTGTTATGACGGTAACAGATGTACTCTTGTCATCGTTTGATTCACGAAGGGCATTTCCAATTGCATCATACATATCCAAAGTAAGAGCGTTGTACTTCTTTGGTCTATTCATTGTAATTTTATAAATTTTTCCTTCTTTTGTTATATCAATACCTGGAACATTGATAGAGGAAGATGATGAATTTGATGATATAGTTGTTTCTTCCTTAAGTAATGAATTAACCAAATCAATATATTTCTTCTCAGCATCTTCACGACTTAATCCAGCTACCTCTTTGTGTGCATCAAATTTGGCGCGTGCAACAAAATTAAGAGCACTGGGTCTTGATCCGCTAACGTCACCAGAGGTTGCCTTAAAAAATGTCTATATTGAATAAAAAAAATATATCTTACCTGTTTAAATAATGCATATAACTTCAATTTAACATCATTATCCGGTTCTTCTCTTAAATTTTTAACATTCAACTGAGCATCCTTAAAACTTGTTGAGCATAACCTTGTAAAAAAAGAAATAGGCTTATGGATACTTATAAAATTTTTAAGCATATTACTTGATAGTGGACAGACTATCCTTAAAATTTGTAACTAAATAAAAATAAGATGATTATACTATACAAAATTTGAATAGGAAGATCAAAGGTAATCGTTATCAAATTGAATATATATATTTTCACGTTCATCTATACATCTGTATGTCTTTTGATTAAAAATAATGAAGGTGAAAAACAATGCGGTCTATATAAAGTAAACGTAAATAACTCGTTTTTATTTAAAAATGCAAAACTAAGGAAATAAATTTTAGCCTACTAAAAAAGTTGATTAGAAAATAATAGTGTAGTAACAACCATTTATGAATATCATATACTTACATAAAACATTATACAATAGGATAATCATATAACAAAGATATAAAATTAAGATTTATCAGAACTTTTATACTTGAATCATATTCCACTTTATGCCAAATTGAGATACCTCTGTATATTCGGTTATTACTAATATATAAATATGTCATTCTTAATGAAACTTCTCACTACAATATACTATGACCATTTTGAGCTACGTATCAATATACTCCTTATCTATGTTATCTCTCAGAGAATGTATCATCAAGTATTTTTGTGACGGCATTTTTTTTGTGAATGTAAAGAAGAAAAAGACTTTATATGGATATACATTTTATAATTATTAAAAATTGTTTTAAAGTAGCTTCAAATTGTTTTTGTAAGATAAAAATTTTAATCATACTATTACCTTTGGCTAAAAAAAATTCTTGATAAAAATAATGGCATAAATTAATTACATACTACATACATTTTTGTATAAAAAACAATATATTTTAAACCATAATTATTTTTTAAAAAATTTTATATATGCATAGAATTTATAATAATATAATGTTTTACAAAAAAATGGTAAGTTTATAAATAGTTATCTATTGATTAATAATATAAGTTTCAATATCTTGTATCTTGTTAACTGAACTATTAAAATTAGATTGATCATTGAATATCTCAGAATAAGTTTTATTCGGATCATTTTTTGAAAAGCTGTTTTGAATTTGTAAATTACTTTCATTCTTCGAATTTGTTGGTAAAATACTTAATATTTGCTCATTCTCAAATGATAAATAACCATTATTCAAGTTATCATCATTAGAATTATATAGATGCATATTTTCTTGATGATGATGATCCTTTTCACTATAACAATGTTTCCAAATTTCGGCAAGACATACACTACTATGAAATCTAAAGAAAATCACTAAAGGTGAAACTGCATAAACTAAAGAGAGATAATTTTCAACATTAAGATTCGATTTATTTGTATCGCTGGATGTGGAAGATTCTGTGTAACCAAAAATGCATTTCATTCCTTCTAATGTATGAAAGAAAAATAAACTCACATTAGCTATAAGAAGGAATGTTACAAATTGTTTACCAGGTTTCTTTAATTTAGCTGATTCGGATAGTGCTTTCATTCTTGAAATCACCAATATAAATAAGGCTTGCAATGTTGATTCAATAATTCTTGTAATAAAAACAAATATAGCTAAAGTATTTATATTAAAATTTGATGATAAACTTTGAACAGGTAATAGCAATGATGTGTCATTTGTATTTCCTTCCTCTTTTTTATACCATACACCTATCCAAACGATAATTCCTATACATGAATATATTTGTTCTCCAACCAGACCAACACCAAGTAGAATATCATCTAAAAATTCACTATTCGTTCTTTTAATTTTTCTAATATCATAACTTAATTGTTTCATTTGTGTTAACCCTACAACAACTGAAAATAACATTATGGTAAACATAATTAAATCTGATATCCTGAAAACATGAATTGCGGAATCATTCTTATTTTGTTGATAGAAAACACAATACATAAGAACAGAAACAAAACAACAAATTAAAAAAAGTAATCCACAAAATAAACCTGAAGAAGATGCTGAACAATCAATTGAAACTCTATTTTTACGTTTCGCTGTAATAATAGTTTTATGGAAAGAAGCTTGTGAAGCTATTGTTACAGATGATCGTTCTTTTGAATTAGATTTTGGTATTGAATTTGTTTTACATATGTATTTATTATCAGTAGTACTTCTATGCTTGTCATCATAACCTTCTAAATCATTGTTAAATGAATAAAATGAATCCATTTCACTTTCTAAATCATTTTCTTCACTTAATGATTTCCATATAACAAACATGATTGCAGCTCCAATTACGCTATACTCTACAATACATGTGATAACAAATGTTGTAAAATCTCCAAAGTACTCATATGCTGTTATCTTTCCCAAAACATTATTATTTGGATAAGATCTAAATTTTATTGAAGATGAAATTGATGATGGAATAGAAATCATTTCATGTTGTTCATTAATTTTAGTACTATTATTAATCATTGTATTAATTGTTGTCGTCAAAAATTCTACCATATTTTCTTCTATCATATTTATTGAACTTAAAATATTTGTATCATTCGTTCCATTATTAATAGTACTAGAATTATTTATTACATCATCAAATGTTTGGACAGAGGAACCAGCTAACAGATCAAAACTAGATGGTGCATATCTTTCAATAAGATTAATCACAGATGATTGAGTAGTAGTACCTGTTATGTTTATCGCGGTCCCATTCTCTACTGATATCTTTTTAACTTTTCCTTTATTTTTCTTTGCTAACACCATCCTAAACCATGTCCAAATATTAACAGCTAATAAATGCATTGTTCCCAGTTTAGCTATATTCTTTTGTTTCGATACCACAACCTTACTATTACAGAAGATAAAATGCATCTGGAGGAAGGTAAATAGTCCAGCCAATATTAAATTAATCAATGAATGGGGAAGACAATTTTCACAAGTAAAACATAACATAATTTCAAGGAAAAATAATATTATTCCAGCTGATCCAAAGAAGATGATTCCCAATCTCAAGTACAAAGACCCTGCACCCTCACCATGATGAGATGATGGTGCTAGCAAATTTTTCTATAAAAAAAAGTTGTTTAGAAAAAGTGTCGAAAAAATTTACATGATATGTATCTTCTGAAATTATATTTCGTTTAAGTAAAACATGAAGTATCTTATTGAACCAGGAATTGTAAATTATAAATAAATAGCAATACAATAAAAAAATAATACCAAAACCATACATTGAAGTATATAAAATCTAGAAAATATAATTAATTAAATAAAAAAATATTAATCATACCATTTCAGCTTGCCAAGTAGTATTATCCGATTGTTGAACTGTTTCCTGAACGATAGAATAGACAATAGCAAGCATGGCATATAAAACAGTTAGACATGACACAAAATGAGAATAGGCTGCTTTTGAATATTCTTTATTATCTTTAGGAAGTGAATTTTTTACTTTTTTTAATGATCTTGAATGAAGAGACAAAGAGTGATGGGTTACCTTAAAGTCGCCACTATTGTTCTTGATTATATAATTTGAAAAAGAGTCTTTTGTTGAATCATTATCGTCGTGATCATTAAATAAATGTGCAGATGAAGAAACCGTTTGAGGTGAAGTCAATGATACAATAGAATTATACTGATCATTACATTTAATTGTCCATTTTGGAGATATCTCCAAAGTTTCAGTTAAGGTTGTAGGAGAAGAAACTGTAGAGTCACAAGTAATATCTTTATTTTTTTCATAGATATCTTCCATGTATTCTAAAATAATAGTAATAAATATAAGAATGAAAATGAAAAAGTATTTAACTCGTCCTGTGAATTAATCATTTGCAAATAATGTACAATTCATTGTCAACAAAGATGCTAAAACGTTAAATCCTCTAAATTAAGATATTAAATAACTTCCCATTTCCGTATTCACACTTATTCAATCTAAAGTTAAGAAGATTATAAAAAATTAAAATGAAACTCAAATATTAGTTATAAAGATATTATATTCATAATCACAACAAGTAAAAAATTAATATCCATCCGGATGACCATAAGGAAGATGATTATCTCTTAAAATATTTTATGTTACAATTTTTATAAGTGTACCAAAGTGTCAGGAAATATACTCTATATTGAAATGAATTTTTAAGTATTATACTTTTCTTTTATAAATAACTTGATTGGTAAATGTTCCTGTGGACAGGAAATAGAAGAGAATTAACTTTTTCATACAAGTTAATAAAAATCATTTTTTCTTATCTTAAGATTAATTCATTTAAAAAAAGTCTAGACAATTTATTTAGGTGTAAATTATTGTATAAAATGATTTCTTGAAACTTTGATTTTTTGAAAAAAAAAAAATATATCCCTCACGATCTTCAAAATATATTTAATTTTTTGATGACAATATTTGTTTATAAAACGAGAACAATTATTTTGTTGACATTAACAATTTATAACAATATGACAAATATTTTCAACAAATATTCCTAAATATATTTTGTAGCAAGTGCCAATATTTTTGACATTTGTGTTTTATCTCTATTCTTTAACAAATGTGCTGGAATTGGTGCGATAATACGATTACCAAGTGGATTTCCTTCTTCATCCAATAAAGCAATATTATTTGTATCTGTTGATGGAATACCATGTTTTCTATAATGAACATGTGTATTAGCTCCAAGTACATATGCTTTTCTCATTTGACCTTGAACTGCTACAAGAATTTTATCACCTAATGTTGCATGAGGCATATGTTTAGGTCTTTTCCCATGTTTATACACATGGATACAATATGCAAGTTTACCAGAATTATTTGCTTCTTTACCTAAAGCTGAATTATCAATAACGATGCAACGGGTTCTTCTATGAATTCCTGGGTGTGGTGTTCTAGTACGATGTTTACTTAATTCATATCTAAAATAAAAGTTTTGTTAATAAATTTATATTAAATTAAATGAATTTTTTATTAGGATAAAAATTTTTATATAACTAGCTAATAAGTTTCTATATATAAAATGCTCCATTCCATTTTTTAGATTCTTTAATCTCTTTCGAAGCATTCTCATGTTCATAGGGGCAATGTCTACATCCGTTACCACAACATTTTTGTCTATATAAATGCTGGGAAACCGTCAATACAGTATAACCAGTTTTTGGATCTTTATATGTTAACACTCTATCTTGAATAGCCTTTAGGTGGGCCATGTATATATTTTTTTCTTCTTTTGAAAGCTTTTCATAAGTTTTATAAGATATTTCAGCCTTCTTTAATGAATCTTCAAATAATCCCAGATCAGTAATTTTAATTATTTTTCCATCCTTATCCTTTTTATGTGGAATCAACTCATAAATCTTCTTTCCTTCAGGAACCTTTGGTTTCACAAATTTTGGAGCAATTTTTTCTTTATCTAAGTCACTCATAATAATTTTATTGTTAGAAGATAGACAATAATTTCTTAAAAATATTCTAAAATAATTATTTCTGATGATACGCATACACTTTTCCATTTTTTTTATTGATATTATAAGTACTTTTTTTATTCAACTTACTCTGGTTGTGGATACCACCGTCCTGATGCATTTAAGCAATTTGTCCATACAAAGTTATTAACTTTACATAAACTCCTTGATAAATAGTTCATTCTCCAAAAAATGAATTTAATTATTGATAAAAAAAATATATAGTTAGAATGAGAAATTTATTTTACAACGAAATATTTTGTTATCGATTGGAATTATGATTCTCCTTTGTCATCTACCTCTTAATTTACACATAGTTTACTAGACACATTTAATTTAATATATTTGTTAATTTTTTCTTCATGGAATTAAAACTTCCTCCATTTCACACATTTGGTTTGGAACAGTCATCGTTGTATGCATATATGCAGCCGTATATCAAAGGAATAGAGCCATCATATCCTGATGTTAAAAAATCACCTCCAATAACGAACGGATACAATTATGAACTCGATAATTTTGTGGTAAGTGGTATTCAAATACTCATGAGATCTCTCTCGGATTTTTCTTTTTTGTTTATCTATTCCTATTCTTAATATTTCCAGCGTTATTACTCACCTAGTTCTGATGATTGTGATAAAACACCCAACCACAATTCATCGATTTTAACTTTAAATCGTAAGGTATCTAAGAATTGTACACATTTTTTTAATCATTCAAGTTGTAAGAGGGGAATTTTTTGTCTTTACATGCATAACAATTCCCATCAGCATTTGTATCATGAAATTTGCCCCGATCTTATGAAGGGCCGTTGCACAAAACTTAATCAATGTAAAAAATCACATACACTTTTTGAGCATCAAATGCCTGTATGTTCATTATTTTTAAAAAAAAAGTGTAATAGTAGACAATGTATTTATGGGTATTTACATGTAAAACATAGTTATAATACAAAATGTTGTGAAAATTTTAATAGTGGTTTGTGCAACAATGGTGAAAAAGTATGTTTTTCTTTTCTATGTTTATTGATTATTTTAACCTTTTAGTGTGAATACCTTCATGTGTACCAGGACGATCTGATAAAAAGGAGGGCAATGTGAGTGTCAAAGTCAATTTGTTCCAAGCATACGAAGTATTAGGTAACATTTTTTAGATTAAAATTTTCAGGTACATTTATTTTTTCTAACATAAAAGGGATAATTATTGCCTAGATAATTGTAAATATGATCAAAATTCGTTTTTACCTTGTTTTTTTAAATTTTTTCTACAAATAAAAACTTGGAATATATTTGTTAATTTTTTTTATATGTTGTATCATCTTTATTATATTATTTTGAATAATTTTTTAACTGTATCATGTTATTAGGGAACAATGATGCTATATTTTTGTTTTACATTTTTGTTGTTTATTAAACTAATTTCATCGTCCTTACGAAATGATATTCTACAAAATGGTGAAACATTGTTTAAAGATGAAAGGAAGTTAAAATTTCCAGTTACATTAGGTTATGTTACACCTTGGAATAATAAAGGTTATGATATTGCTAAATTTGCAGGAAAGAAATTCACGCATATTGTCCCTGTATGGCTCCAAATTGTACCCTCTTTAGATTCAGCTTGTACAATTGAAGGAACCCATGATATTGATCATGGATGGATAACAGAAATTAAAAATAATTCACCAGATACAAAAGTTTTACCAAGATTTCTTGTAGATAAATGGAATAAAAATAGTTGGGAACATATGCTTCGTAATGATAATTTTCAACGAGAATGTGGAAAAATAATAAGAAATTTTGTATTAAGAAATGATTTTGATGGTCTTGTTCTTGAGGTATATCTTCAATCATTAATGATTATGCAAGAGTATGCTGTACGGGAGACAATTAATTTAATAGAAATGTGGAGTAGCATGTTAAGAGAAAAAGAATTAATAGTTATTTTACCATTACCTCCATCTCATCATTTTGATCAACAATCAAGTAAACCTGGTTCAGTCAAATTAACTTTCAGTAACATTTATAATTATGAACAGTTCAAGATGCTTGCAGAATCTGTAGATTATATTAATATTATGACTTATGATTTTCATGGTGAAGGAATGATGGGTCCTTTATTCTGGATTGAGAAAGTAATTAACTATTTGACGGATGATTTACAGTCAGATGTAAAAGAAAAAATTCTTTTAGGGATTAATTTTTATGGTGCATTATATAATGATAAAGGTGTTACACCAATATTGTGGCGTGATTTTGATAAATTTCTACATGATGAAAAAAATTATGGTGATATTCGATGGAATGATGCAT
This sequence comes from Parastrongyloides trichosuri, assembly GCA_000941615.1. Classification (NCBI taxonomy): domain Eukaryota; kingdom Metazoa; phylum Nematoda; class Chromadorea; order Rhabditida; family Strongyloididae; genus Parastrongyloides; species Parastrongyloides trichosuri. The sequence goes on along the minus strand of LM523173.1, from coordinate 435,679 downwards.
CTAAGGAACATTATATTATGAATAAAAACAAAAATGAAATTGTTTATTTTCCAACTAAAGAATCAATGTCTCATCGTATTAAATATATTGAAGAAAATGAACTCGGTGGAGTGGCAATATGGGAGCTGGGCCAAGGTTATAATTTCTTCACTGAACTTTTATAGGTTTTAAATTATTTATCTAAAGAATTTTTTTATTTTATCCATAAAAGTGATAAAAGTTTGTATTTTTATAATCAAAATTTTAAAACAAATAGTATCTTTTTTATTATTATATTTAATAGATATATAACATTATCAAATTTAGCGTGACGTATCATTGAACTTTTAATTGTCTTTTTATAATATAATATAATATTGTGATTTGTAAGTATAAGTTATTTTCTTTTTGTTAAACAGGGATCAATTTTTTTAATTAAGTTTATACCTATATAAAAAGACTTTTCTGGTATTTGTCAAAAATAATTACATTTAATAGCTTCTTAACTATCACTATATATCAATTCATTATTCAATGTTTCCACACTATCCTGATACTTGATTCTATCACAGCCATATAGAAAACTAAGGTATATTTTAATATCAATCATAATAAAGTGATGTCATCATTTGCAAACAAAAAAATTTTAATAATTTTTCATTGAATGTGTGGGTACTAAGATATGAGTTTTATCATTTTGCTGTTCAAAAAATATATTGTCTTTAATGTGATTTTTAAGACTGAATTTTAATGATTTATATTTTAAAACACAAATGGTATATGAACATGCAGTTGCCTTGAAATCCACTTCATTGTAATGAAACGATAATTGATTATTTTATAATTAACTTGAAATCTTTTTATTAAATTATTAAGTCCCTCATAAGTACGTGTTACAATAGTTATAATTAAACCAAAATGATATTGGTTAATATTAAATTCAGAAGAATAATTTAAAATTGAGTATATATATATTTTGTAATAAACTTATTGTCCAGACAATTTTATGTTTTGTATATAAAGAAAAAAATATTTTCAAAATTTCGATGTGTATTTTATTTTTTTCAACATTAGGATAATTCACATAAAAAACTTTTAATGGATTTATATATTTTTAATTAAGGTGTTCCGTAAATAGCTTTTTGAAATCATCTGAATTATTGGAGTTTTATTTGTACATTCTAAATCCATTAATAAATTTATAATATTCCATAACAGTATGCAAATCATAATATCTAGTATTAGCCTTTGTAATTTCACTAAAGACAAAATAAAAAAAATCAATTAGAGGATTTTTATGATGTGAAAAATATAATTCTATCATTTTTTCAAAATATATTTTTTATTATAAATGAAATTTTATTAACACCATTAAAAATGGTCAAATATGAATTTATAAATATTTGTATTTTTCAAGATAACAAAGCCATCATTCAATATCAACTAATTTTTGTGTCATTTAATAAAAATAATTAATATATTTTTAATCATATTCGTAATCCGGAAATTCAAAATTAAAGGTAATAAAATCTTGATAATATATTTTTACAAGTGTTTCTAATATTTTACTATTTTTGTATACTTTATTAGAAATCTTTATCCTCTCATCAGTTCCTGTTGTTGAATGAATAGTTAAATTATGTTTCAATTGATATTTGAAAACATTAATAATTTTGTCTGGAACCTTTATCAAAGATAATTCATTAAAAAATTGATCATAAAATATTTCCAAACTAGTTTCATTAGCAGGATCAAATTTTAAAATCTTAAAGTACCTACGTGTTGTATTAAATTCACAATGCCATGATTGAGGAAAGAAATGAGCATCCGTATATGTTGTCATATACGTACCATTTCTATTTGTTATCCTTTGTTTCAACTTTTTATATAAACGCTTCACAAGGCACTTAAGTTTGGATCCACAATTATAGCAATAATCAGGATCGTCTTTGTCTGTTGATAAGATACATTTATTAGTAAATGATGATATAAATCTTTCTATTGGATCTCTAACAACAGTTATTTGTTTCCAATTTTTAAAAAATCTTACTTCATTTTTAATCTTTAATTTTCTAAATAGAAATTTCAACGATGACGCATAATTATTATGTTCACACGTTTTTCGAATCCATTTTGAAGAGGTTAGATGATCTGTAATATTTAAATCAGGATTCTCAAGATAACAGGCAACAGATCTTATTATGGAGGAAAAATCTTTTGGTATGGCACAAAAATTAATCTTGTATGTTGGTACAAATCTGAAATGTGTTTTGACAGGGCTAAATCCTTTAATGCACATGTCTCCAGATGATGTATCTAGGCAATCAATCTGATTGCAAGAGACATTAGAAATAAAAACAACGTAATATAACAATTTTATTAAAAAACAATATAAGTAACTCATTCCAAATATAAAATATGATAAATTGTAATTTATTAACATAATTTAAAGTTATAAACATGTTAAAAAAAANAAAAAAAACTTGATTTACTACATTAAATTAATTTATAGATATAGTAAATCTTTATTGATATAACAAAAACACTATATAACAATCTTAATTTTTAAAAATATCTGGATATTTCCTCTTTAAGCGATCATCAACCTTAATATGATTTAATGCTAAGTCAAAAAACATTGGTTTAGCTGGCATTGGTTGTAATTCCACACCAAAATTGACGATTGGTAATCCACTCTCATTCTTAGAACTTTCTTCAATCTCTGATGTATCAAATAAATATAGCTTCTCTGGATTCTCATTGATATATCCAGATGGAATTTTATAATTATTATCCTCAGATATATCCAAAGCTGAAGAGAAGAGAGATGCTTTATTTGTAACTCTGGCTTCATCAATTAATGTTTGTAATTCATCCAATTCATTTTGACGTTCTGATACATATTGATTCTCCCTCAAAGATGAAAGAGATTTTGTCAAGTTTTTAAGTCTTTCCTCTGATCTCATTAATAAAGCTTCAGACTCTGAAGTTTTATTCATTTGGAAATAAACTTGAGACATATAGAAAGTTTTAAAAGCTTGGTAAAATTGAGCCTTGAATGAAAATGCATCTGTTATATTTTTATCTTCATCAGCTCCTTGAATTGAAATAATATCATAAGAATTTTGAATAATACTACTATAAAGTCTAAGAAAATCTTGTGGTTTGACAGTTCTTGACATATTTCCAAATTTCATGTTGTTAATCATTAACAGATAACGTTCAGATGAAATTTTATATTTTAAGAATTCTAAATAATGAATTGTGATAACCAAAGGGTTTCTTAAATCTTCAGCAACAGATGGTGGAACTTTCCTTTTCTCATCTATCAATTTTCCTAATTCTTCTCTCAAATTTTGAAGAAATTTTTCATAAACACCTAACTTCTCTTCAAATAATTCATATCCTTCAATTTCTTCTTTCAATTTCTTTTCTTGGAGAACTAATTGTCTTATTTTAATTTGAGCAACTGGAGTAGTAAATGTTGCCCATGTGACAGAACTTTCCATATCTCCAATACTTTTAACTTGTAGTTCATCAATCAATTTATCAAGTTCCTTAGAAACTTCTGATGATCCATTAATCTTGAGGCGCATCATATCGGAAACACCACTTGAATTATCATCTAAATTGTACTCACAAATACGAAGTAGAGGTTGTACCTCACGACAACGTGAGTTGTACAATTGAACCATATCAGGAAATTTAACAACACTAGCAAGTTTCTCATAAATTGTTTTAACAGTGCAAAAGTAATCACTAGCTAACTTCCATCTTTGTAATTCAAAATTGAGAATACCATTGAAATAATTATGATAAGCTTGAACTTCCAACTTGCTAACAGCATCAAATCTATCATTTTTCTTAACAATCTTTTCCAAAACTCCACTATGATAGACAGCATTTTTTAACTTTCTACGCATATGAAACTTTTTTCTGGATAAAGTATTATCACCCATTTCATGTTTCAAATGTTGTGCATATGCCCAATCTCTTTCGGCATCAAACATAACAATTTCAACAAATCCCAAATCAGTAACAACATCCTTAGTTACTTCTTTCTCCTGCCATTTACTTTTTGTCTTTTTGATAGATTTATAATTGTGTGTAAAGTTGAGCTTCTTCCTTATTCTACGAATTCTGTGACCACAATAAATTCTAAAAATTAATCAGGATAAATTAATGAATTTCAACTACAATTTATACCTGTATCTATTATAATCTCCATGTCTTAAACCATGTTTTTGTTGCGCTTCCTTGATATTTTTAAGGACGGAAAAAGTTTCAAAAAGAGGTAAACTTTTAACATCATCAACATCCATTGGAACTTCTGTTGTAACAGTCATGATAACAATATATATATATTTTTGTTGAAATAAAATTAAATAAAACTATATATAGTGTACAGTTGGAAGATGATGTAGGAGAACAAAATCTTCACTATTCCAAAGATACCAGTGCGTTTAATGTGGTGGGATAACATAATTGTTTACTAAAAATGTCCTGTAACGATAAAACTTCAAGAATGCCTAAAAAATAAAAATCAAAACTATCATTCATTTATAAAACCTATTTAGGATTGATTTTTAAATTCTATCTATTTTTTTTTATTCCACTTCAGTATCGATATTTGATATTTTAATATCTATCCACAACTTGAGAGACCTCGCCAATTTTGTTTATTTTATATAAATTTTTTGAAAGGAAAACTTTTTTTATAAATAACGTTTTGTTTATTTATATTGTCATCAATTTGAAACAAATTTATATCATTTATATAATTCATAATATCATTACTTAGAAGCATCTTTTAAACATTATTATCTTACTTGTGTGTAATTAATTTTATATCTAACTAGAATATGTCACTAGGAGACCAGGATCGTTTGTTGGAGGAATCATTAAAGCTGGTAGAAAATGAGGCACAACTAATGAATCAATCTCTCAAGAATAATGAATTGATGGAGGGATTGAAACATGCCTCAATTATGTTGGGAGAGTTAAGGACATCAGCGTTATCACCAAAAAATTATTATAAACTTTGTATGTTGAAATAATGATGTTTATTTAAAATTTTTTTATATTTTTTTGTTTTAGTTATTGATGTAACCCTTCAATTGTCAAATTTAGAAACGCACCTTAATGATCAAAGTCGTTGTGGTATAAATGTTTCTGAATTATATGAACTTGTACAATATGCTGGAAACATTATTCCTCGTCTTTATCTTCTTATTACTGTTGGAACAGTTTTCTTGAATTGTGGACATGTTTCAAAAAAACAATTGTTATGTGATCTAGTAGAAATGTGTAGGGGTGTTCAACAACCTTTGAGAGGATTATTTCTACGTAACTATCTTTTACAACATATGAAAAATTTTCTACCTGATGTTCCAAACATCATCTCTGAGAATGATAGTGACAATTCGGCCGCTGATGATGGTACAATATCGGATGCAATTGAAGCAGTCATGACAAATTTTTCTGAGATGAACAAATTATGGGTTAGAATGCAATATCAAGGTCATAGTAGAGAGAAGGAAAAAAGGGAAGCGGAGAGAAGAGAATTAAGAATTTTGGTTGGAAGTAATCTTGTTACATTATCGCAACTTGATAATATGAATTTAGAGATTTACAAACAATCTGTGTTACCACAAATTTTAGAACAGGCTATTTCATGTTCTGATCCGTTGGCACAGGAATATTTGATGGAATGTGTTATTCAAGTATTTCCGGATAGTTACCATTTAGATACTTTAAGTGATTTTTTATATGCATGTAAACAACTAGAAGATGAGGTACAACTCAAAAGAATTCTTGGTTTATTGATTAGTAGAATCGCAGCATATGTGACAGATGAAAAGAATGATGCAACACCAACAGATTCTCATTTGTTTGAAATTTTTTCAAAACATGTTGAAGATTTAATATTATCTAAAAAATCATTACCACCAGATGATATTGTTTGTCTCCAAGGAAGTATCATTGATTTAGCCATAAGATGTTGGCCTGAAAATTCAGAATATGCAACCATTGTATACTCTTCATTAGTTTCTGTCTTGGAAACATTAAAAATTCATTCTATCGTCTATGGAACATCATTAGGGAAAGAGACTGTTAAATTTCTAAAAATTCCCATTGACTTATATACTAATCCACTTAATGTTTTCAAAATTGACAATTATATTAAGGTTCTAAATTTTTTAGACTACAGAGGGAGAACCTTTATTGCTTCTGAATTTTTAAAGAAAATTATTGAGAATGATGAAAAGATAAAGAATGACAAAGAAATGATAAATATACTTCAATTAACAAATTGTTTAATGATTGACCAACCTGATCAGATGGAAGATATTGATGGAAATGAAGATTTTATGGAAGAACAAGGATTACTATCACGTTTACCCTTTTACATTGATGATTTAGATTTTAATAATCAGTTGGATTTGTTGAAAAAATTGAAAAGAGCTCTAGGAAATGGTGGAAAACATAGAATTAAATATACTCTACCATCAATTGTTAATTGTGTATTAGATATGGCGAGAAAGTATGATAAAAATAGTACAGATGTTGATGAGATTAAAGATGAATTTATAATGGATATACTCAAATTTGTAATGACAACTATAAATTCAATTTACCTTAATGGTGAAATGGCAGTACCAGCATTTCGATACTACTTACAAGCAGCAATCTCAGCCGGAAAATTACATTTTAATGCTTGTGAATCTGTTGTTTATGAACTAATTACGAAGGCTTTCTCATTATTTGAAGAAGATATCAGTGATAGTAAAGAACAACAGGATGCATTGTATTTATTAATTGGAACTATTGGACATATATCATGTCTATCCGAAGAGAATCATGCTCCATTAAGAAATCAATGTTTTTTAGCAGTAAATAAAATGTTAAGAAAACCAGATCAAGCAAAAATGATTTGTTCTGTTGCCTCATTATATTGGGAGGCAAAAATAACTGAGGATGGGGAGGTAAAATGTGTACATAATGGAGGTAAAGTTATAGATTGTTTTAAGAAGGCACTTAAAGTTACCTCACAATGTATGGAGGAAATTGTTCAAATAACATTATATATTCATATTCTTAACTCATACTCTTATTTTTATGAAAATGGGTGTACAGAAATAACAATAGATACGATTAAAGAAATGACAACAAAAATAAAAAATAATATTGAAGCACTGGATTATTATGCGGATAAGAGTTTTTTAAAAAACAGTTTGGATAAAATATTAGATCATATAAAAAATGTTAAGGAGGTGAACCCAGAATCTGTTTACAAATCACTTACATTAGAATGAAGAATTGTTTATTTTATTCTATCAAATAAAAAATATTATATATAAATTAATTTATAGGTTTTGTAAATGATTTAGCAAAAGTGAGATAGTTAAAATTATATATAAAGTATATGTATTATTCATCCTCAAATTGTGTTGGCTCATCAGATGGTTCCACTTCAAGGGCAGTCTTTGATTCCTCATTACAATTCATAAAAAATAATTCTCTACCTATTATCATTGGTTGGATTAACTCTCCAGTAACTCTTTCTAATTTTTTTACCAGTTCTTGTTTAGTCATATACTTTGCGCAATGGTAATTTGTAATGATTAAGTCTGGGGAACTATCCTTATCAAATAATTGCAAAGTACCATTTGATGGTGAAGATGGATCAGCTTGAAGAACCTCAAATGCATATGTTGATGTTTTCAATTCAATTGGTATGGTATCTAAAAACAAACTTATAATACTATCTATAATTACAAACTTACTATGTTTTGTTTCAGTTTTCAATTCTGGATCACAATATTCACTCTTTTTATTTGTACCCTCTTCTTTTCCCATTTTGACATTATTGAATGATTGGGGTATATCTAATCATATTTATATAAAATTACTTAAAATATGCATGTTATCAATAAAATCTTGATACTTTGTAAATATTTTTATATTAAAAATTTTTTTAATTAAGATAGCGAAAATTTTTGGTGTACCGTTTATTGTAGATATCATTAAATATTTTTAAGAAAAAATTAAAGATACAATGATTAGAAATATAATAAGATTACCAAGAATCATCGATAACTCGTGGAAGGTAAGTAAATATTAATTTTTTAAATTCTAATGATTAAAGTTTTAGTTAAATCAAATTAGATGTCTAAATTTACAAGAATATCAAAGTAAATCTCTCCTTGATAAGTATGGATGTTCAATTCAACGATTTGTTGTTATTAATGATAAATCGGAGATTAAAAGTAAATTAGAAAAATTTTGTAAGTTGAAAAATATTTCATATTTTTAGTACTTTGTTTTTAGCTCCAAAAGAATATGTTGTCAAAGCACAAGTATTAGCTGGTGGTCGTGGTAAAGGCTATTTGAAGGAAGGTCCTTCCGGTTTAAGTGGAATATTTATTTCTCAACAGTAAGAGATATAATAACAAATAATCATTATAAATTTTTTTTTTTTAGAAAAGATAAAGTAATTGATGCTGCATGTAATATGATTGATAAACATTTAATAACAAAACAGACACCTGCAGATGGAATCAGAGTTAGTAAAGTTATGATTTGTGAAAGTATTAATATTATGAGAGAATCATATTTAGCTATATTAGTTGATAGAGATTCAAATGGTCCTGTAATTGTAGCATCACCAGCTGGAGGTGTAGATATTGAAGATGTTGCTGAAAAAACACCAGAACTTATTTTTAAAGAAAAGATTGATATTGATAAGGGAGTTACTGATGAACAGGCTAATAATATTTCTTTGAAATTGGGATTCAAAGGTGAATTAACAAAGAAGGCTGCAGAAGAAATTAAAAAGTTGTACAAAATGTTCAATGAAGTGGATGCCGTACAAATTGAAATAAATCCATTTGTTGAAACAGATGATAAACGTGTCGTTAATGTTGATGCCAAGTTCAATTTTGATGATAATGCTGCCTTCCGTCAAAAAGAAATATTTTCTCTTGAAAATCATGAAGAAAGAGATGCAAGAGAAATAGAAGCTGAGAAATACAATTTAAATTATATTGGAATGGATGGAAACATTGCTTGCCTTGTAAATGGTGCTGGATTAGCAATGGCAACTATGGACATAATTGAATTAAATGGTGCTAAAGCATCAAACTTTTTGGATGTTGGAGGAACCGTTAATGAGAAACAAGTATATGAAGCTTTAAGGATAATTTCTAGTGACCCAAAGGTTGAATCCATTTTAGTTAACATTTTTGGAGGTATTGTTAATTGTGAAACTATTAGTCAAGGACTGATAACAGCTTTTTCAAAAATAAATCTCAAGGTTCCATTGATCGTCCGCTTAGAAGGGACAAACGTTATACCAGCAAAAAAATTACTATCAGAGAGTGGATTAAATATTATTACAGCAGAAAATTTAGATGATGCCGCTAAGAAAGCTGTCGCATCACTAAGGAAATAACTTTTTTTATAATTATTATTATAGGTTACATTAGTTGTTGTCGTTTATGTTCTTTGTTAATGGAAATTTAATAAATGATTTTAATATTTAGATTTAAGTGTACAAATTTAATCAGTGATTAGAAGTTTAAAAAAAAACTATTTTTTCAAAATAATCCTAAAGTTTTGTTTATTTTTTGCAACTTCATATTAAATTTATATGTATTGAAAATAATATTTTGCTTATATATGATTTGTTTATTTTTATAAATATTTTTTAAAATTTTTACAAAAGTTTGATCCAATGACCTTATTATTGACAATTTTTATACAATAAATTTAATAACTTTTAAAATTATTTATGTTTGATAAAAAAAAAGTGATAAGAAAAATTTTGGGGTCTATTAAGAAAATTTTAGTCAAAGAAATTGATATCCTACGCTGTTATTATGTTCATGTCAAAATCGTTTTGATATTTATCTATAATATAATTTCAATTGATAAAAATAATATATAATTATGGTATATGATAAGGAGATATAAATATAGTGGAATATTTGTTTATTTCATTATGGAATAGATAAGGTTTCATTTAAAGGGAAGTTATTTAATAGTCTTTTTGATTATAAATAAAATCAAATCACGGTCAGATTACACATTTATTTATAGTTTTAGAAAAGATATATAATTTGTGATCGGTTTCAAATCTATTAAATTTTTATTATTCATATATAAATTTCCATCATGAAAATATTATATATTTTATTCATTGTGGTAACAATTTTCAGATGCAATTTTGCTGGACCAGTAAGTATTGAATTGTTAAAAAAACGTTTAATCAGTATTATAGATTTATAGTGAAAATGAAATTTTAAGGGATAAAAGATCAGTTACAGCTGATAGTGCATGGATGACAGATGAACAGTTATTAGATATTGGAAATATGAAAGAAAGTGGAAAGTCCGCTACTGAAATTAAGGAAAAAATAATGTCATATTTTAACAATTTAACTGATGAACAAAAAAAACCATGGCTTCGTCATTATAAGAAATCTTGTGTTCAATGGGTTAAAGAAGTTTGTTCGGATGAAGAGAGAAAAGAATTGAAAGCATTATGGGCAGCTAAAAATATTGAAAAAATCCGTGAAAAAGGAAATGAATATATGAGACGGCTCCCTGATGAGCGTAAAGAATTAGTTTCAGCTTGGCAAGATGAATGTGAAAAGTTATGGAATGATGATACAATCGAAGTTAGCAATTTAGAACGTAGAGACATCCATCATAATAATAGAAATGATAACGGACCACATAGTAATCAAAATCATAATCATAATGAACATGGAAATCATCACAATCAAGACCATAAAAGGCACCACAAAAGACATGTACCAGGTGACTGGGGATCATTTGCTAAGGAACATTTATCATGGATGACACAAGAACAATTAGACGAACTTGTTGAGATGAAAGAAAATGGAGCTAATAAAGAATCTATTGCTAACAAAGTGTTATTTTTCTTCAATAAAGTATCTGATGACAAGGTAGAAGAAGCTACAATAGCATTAAAAATGGCTTGTAAAGAATTGTACACAAATGCTTTTGGAGAAAATATGGTTAATGAATTAAAAAAAATGCAGGAAAGTGGTGTATCCTTTGATGATCTTGAATCCAAATTCCAAGAATATATTGGAGGAATAGAAGATGAAGCTAAGCTTGATGAAATTAAATCTTACAATGTTGCATGTAAAAAACTTTTCCAAGAACATAGAAGAAAGAGGCATATCAATAAGCATTCTGATTTTGAATCATTCGCTAAAGATCATTTATTTTGGCTCAATGAAGAACAATTACAAACTGTAAAAACAATGAAAACTGACAATGTTGATAAATCAGAGATCGTTCAAAAGATTATGAATTATTTTGATGAAATTGAAGATAAAAAAAATAAAGAAACTGCTCTTGAGGCTTTAAAAAGTGCATGTCGTGAAGTTTTGACTGAGGTATTTGGAATGGATAAGGCTAGAGATATCAAAACAATGAAGGATCAAGGACTTAGTCATGAAGAAATTGCTGAAACTGTTAATGGATGGAAGAGCGAAATAACTGATGAGGAGAAACTTAAAAAACTCGATTTATACTCTCAACCATGCACAATGTTATTTAAGAAAAAAATTGAAAAAAGACACATTCATGGACAATTTGAAAGTTTTTTATCTCAACATTTGGATTTTCTTACTGAAACTCAAAAAAATGTCTTGAGAGATATGAAAGTTGAGGGAGTTTCTCGCCATGATATTGCAAAGAAAATTTTTGCATTTTATCAAGAAACTTTTGGAGGATTAAAAAAACAAGCTTATGAACAATTACGTGTTCTTTGTGCTGAAACTATTGAAGATATATTTGGTGCAGATACACTAGTAACATTAAGAGAAATGAGAGATAGTGGTATGACATATCCAGAATTAGAAAAATATGTTCAAGATAAAATCAATCAATTAACAGATAGCAAAAAGATTGAAAAAGTTAAAGCTTACAGTCCAATTTGCCGCGGTATTTATAAGACTATCCCACCAAAACGTTTAAAGAAAGATTCATCAAAAAATTGCATTGATATGAAGAGAGTAATTGAAAATACCAACTCATGGCTTGATGAAAAGGATAAAAATATAATTTATCAATTACAAAGTAAAGACTCACATAGTTCAAGAATGGGAATAAAATATATTTTAGCATTTAGTAAAGCTACAGGTGAACAAAAAGTTAAGGCAACAAAACTTTTAAGACAACAATGTGATGAATTAATTATTAATGAAGTAGGAGAAGAAAAATTTAAGGAATTAAATGATATGATTGAAGAAAATAAAAGTTCCGATGAGATAGGAGTAAAATTATTAGATTTAATTTATGGAGAAAAAGATGAAAATAGTTGTACTTTTGGTAATTTGGTTATGTTATGTAGACAAACATACATTGCTGTAAGCAATCTAAAAAAAGAAGGTGTTGCAATGAGAGTTAAAAGACATCCACATACCAACTTTGATGAGTTTGCTGAACATCATTTAACATGGCTCTCCAAAGATCAAATGGGAGAGCTTAAAAAAATGGTTGATGGTGGATCTAGTAAATCAGCTGTTGGTGAAAAAGTTATGGATTTTTATGATCTTCTTGAAGGAGCAGAAAAAGTTAAAGCAACAAAAGATTTAACTTTAGCTTGTGAAGAAGTTTTTGAAGAAATTTTTGGAGAAGATGCTAAAAATGTCGTTGTAGGAATGAAAAAAGAAGGAAAGAGTTTTGAAGAAATTGGTGCTAAGGTAGCTGAATATGAAAGTGGACTTATGGATGAAGAAAAGAAAGTTAAATTTGCCGCATTCAAACCAACCTGTAAACGTTTAGCAAAAGTTGATTTGATGCGTTTAAAAAGACATATTAAAGGAGATTTTGAATCATTTACCAAAGATCATCTTTCATGGCTTACATTAGAACAATTAAATGAATTAAAGGGATTAAGAGATGAAGGAAAATGTATTAAACATCAAGCTGAAAAGATTGAAGAATTCTATGATGCAGCTCCAGTATCAATACAATTTATTGCTAAAAATGAATTAAGTGCAGCATGTAAAGAAGAGTATAAAGAAATCTTTGATATATCACTTACATTAGAAGTTGAAAAAATGAGAGAAGAAAATGCTTCATTTGAAGAAATTGAAGCTAAATATGAAGATTATATTAAAAATATTGAAGATGAAGATAAAAAGTTTAAAGCTGAAGCATTCGCTTCAATATGTAAAAAAGTTTTGAAGAATGAAAGTACCAAAAAATTCAAAAGACATGTAGAAGGAGATTTTGAATCTTTTGTTTCTTCCCATTTATCTTGGATGACACCAGAACAAGTAAATAAAATAAAAACATTGAAAGAAGAAGGAAAAAGTGAGGCTGAAATTGGAAAAGAAGTTGATGAAATATACAATTCATTATCCGGAGAACAAAAAAATAAAGCTACTCTTGCTTTAGCCGGTGTTTGTAAAGAATTATTCTCTACTATACTTGGACCAGATGCAACAGCTCAATTGATGAAATTACATAATGAAGGAGCTAGTGTTGAAAGTATATCTTCAAAAGCAATTGAATTAGAAAACACGATTACAGATTCCGCTAAGAAGGAAAAACTTGAAGCCTACAGACCCGGTTGTAAGAAAATATACATTGAGCATCAAAAGATTGCTGCATAAATGATTTAATTATATTGTTAACGAGACAAATTCCTTCTTATATATTTTGAATATTGAATTTATTATTATTAAAAATAATAAATATAGCATACTTATTTATTATTGCATAGGGTAAAAGAATTAGTTTGTTACAAAATATAAAATTACAAAATATTATTTAATGTCAATTAGTATCAGAGTGATTTTTTTGTTTCTTTGATTCCACGTACTCCATCCAAGGCTTATACTTTTGCATGTCTGATTTGTTTTCTTTCTTCTTTTTTAAGGCTTTTACTACTTCATCCACAATTTCTGCTCCATCATTCTCCGTATTATTCAGATATGGTTCCATATCTTTAGGATTTGCATTTAATAAAATAGTTGTTTTCCCTGGAACCGTTGTAGAAAAAGTTTCTGTTTTATTAAGTGCAGGTTTCTTCTCAACTATTTTTTTCTTTTCTTTGTTTATTTTTGATCTTCGCTTTCCTCTTGAATTAGAAACTAGTTTTGATTTACAAGAAATTATGGATAAAGCAATTAATGCCAAGAATAAATTTGTCGTTTTAAACAAAATAATGTAAACTTCAAATGATTCTAACATTTAACCTCTATAATATATAATATTTTTAGCATAAATATATATTTTTAAATTCAAATATTTATTCTTTAGCTTATTTGAATTTAAAATTTATGTAAAACAATCATAACATAAATTATTAGTTCTTCCATTTCTGCCAAAAAAAACCATCTTCTTGACATTTTGTCCAATTTAAAAATGTTTCTCTTGCATCATAATACACTTTGTGATAATTTTTTAATTCTCCAGACTTCTTCATTTCAACAAGTTTTGCACATAATGAACAAAAATTGTCTGTTGCGTTATCAATATCAAATATTTTCCAACCATCTTTCCTATATGCAAAATATTTTAAATATTCCTTCTTATTTTTAATAAGATACAATAAATATTTTGCCATTGCTTTAGGGCTTTCAAAATCATCCATTGCAATAAAACTATTCTTTGGAGCAATATGTTCATAATGTTTTCTAAAACCAACAATAGGAATTGAATTGTAATAAACTCGTGAAAAGTATTTCTCTGTAACATAATCTTTACAATCACTATTCTCCAATGCAAGATAAAAGTAATGATTTTCATACACTTTTCTAAATTTACTTGAAAATGAATTATATTTTAAAAAACGATTATTACATGTTCCATATTGATTGACAGGAATATATTTTCTTAACAGCTTTACTGCTACCTCTCTTTGAGAAGCAGTTTCACAATCAGAAACTGTCCAAACAATATGTTTTTTCTTCTTCTTTAGATCGTTTATTGTAGGAATTTTTGTTACCAATCTATAGTATTTCTTGAATTTGTCATTTATTGGTTCTTGTGTCCATTTACCAAAATATGTTTTTTGGATATCAGATTTAGTTGAATATGTATAAGTCATGTTGAAAAAGTTTTTATGCCTCCATTGATAACCTTCTTTTTTCCTATGATTAAATAAAAGATTTAAAAGGATACGAAAAAACCTACTTTCTATTAATTACAAGATCCGGTTCCCAATTCATATAAACATACAATTGTTTCGGATCACGAAATTTAGGTATATGCTTTTCATTAGCTTTCAATTCCTTAAATAACAAAACATCAGCTACACGAACATCCTTGATGGATGAAGAATAAATACATTCCTTATACATAGGACAATCCAAATAATAATCTTCCCTACTCCATAAATCTGACCATTGAAGTATATATATCTACAAAAAATGATCAAAACATCAATAAACTAGTTTCAAGAACTTACATTTTTATTCTTATCAATATGCTTAGGAAATTTTCTCACTCTTGGATGTAACTTTTTTTGTTCGAACAAAAAAAATAAATAATTAAAAATTATAAAAAATTGAATAGTAACCACTTTAAATGACATCTTTAAAACAATATCAATATATCCATAAAATATTATTATATTTATAATATAAGTACCATTTTTCCGGTGTCATACAATTATATTAAAGGATATGAAGAAGACCACTTTAATTGTTCTTTGTCCATTTTTTATACTTCAATCTTTCTGGTTAAAACGAGTTGTAGTAATAAATTCATTTTTATTAACAATAATTCTTGGATAAAATTAATACTTATAGAGCAAGTTTTAAGTTATAAAAAGTAAAAAAAAATAATCTCGAAGCATTTAAACTTTTCGTTAGTTGACAAAAAAAAAATTATAAGGCACTTTGCCACACCTATTTTTCGTAATAATTTGATAGTAAAAATAGTATAATGAAGGAGATGTTATTTAAAGTAATTAATTAATTTAAAACATTTATATGTTGATATTTCTCTATGTAATATTTAGGTATGAGAAATATTTAACATCACATTCTTGTTTAAAATATTTTAATGACAAGAAACTTCTCATAGAAGGTGGATATTTAAACAATAAAAAAATTTGTCAAAATATTGAGAGATCTTAAAACGACTAAAGAAAAGAGGTGTTGGAATAAGGAATCTTCTGCCTTTTTGTATGACTTATAAAAAGTTAACAATTAAAACATTAATTATATGAATCCAAAATAAGTATGGGAAAGAAACAGCATCAGAAGGATAAATTGTAAGTATATGTGCTAATTTTTTTAACCATACCCTTTTAGATACCTAACAACACAAGAATGGCAACACGAATTTGGGGGACATAAAAATTCACAATCCAAGAAAAGAAAGGTAGATTTTAAAAGATTACCATTTTCTCATTGTTCATTATCTCTTGTACCATATACCATTCCCTCTTGTTGTCCAGAAGGATACTTATTTGATTATGAGACAATTATAAATTATTTGAAAGATAACAAAGTTAATCCATGTTCAGGGAAAAAGCTTTCTATGAAAGATATTGTTAAGCTGAATTTTACAAAAGATAAGAAAGGTAATTCGATAGATCCAGTTAAGTATAAACCATTTACTGAGAATTCAACGATCGCTTGTATACCTCAAAGTGGAAATGTGTATGATTTGGAAACAATACAAGAGTTAAGTTTCAAGACTGGGTGGATGAAAGATCCACAGACAGATGTTCCTTTTCAAAAGAAGGATGTAATTATATTACAAGATCCAAAATCTTTGGAAAAATTTAATATTGAAGGATTTTTACATGTAAAAAATGACGAAAAGAAGTGGCAAGTGATAGAGGAAGAAAAAAATATATCAAATAAGGCGGATTATTATTTAAATTCTGTTTCATGTGAAGCTCAAGAGACATTAAAGGAATTAGAAAAAGAATTTAGTACAAATAAATCATTAGTATCAAATTCTAGTATTCAAGTAGCTGATAAATTTAATTCAGCAAATTATTCTCAAGGAAAGGTTGCTGCTGGTTTTACATCAACTGCTTGTGATCCAGTAACAGAGAATAAAGCAGCTATCCTTGATGATGATACAGTTAAGTATAAACTTGTTACATCAAATGGTTATGTAAAAGTTTTAACAAACTTTGGTCACTTAAATATTGAGCTTTACTGTAAAGCAGCACCAAAAACGTGCGAAAATTTTATAACACATTGTTCGAATGGTTATTATGATAATACGATATTTCATAGATTAATTAAATATTCACTTATTCAAGGGGGTGATCCAACTGGAACAGGGAAAGGAGGTGAATCTATATGGGGAAAACCGTTTAAAAATGAAATAGGTGGTGATAATGGATATATTCATAATGAACGTGGAATGCTTTCAATGGCTAATAAAGGTGGTGACTGTTCTAATCAAAGTCAATTCTTTATAACATTTAGAGCTACTCCATCATTAAACGGTAAACATACTGTATTTGGGAAAGTCGTCGGTGGAATGGCAACGTTGGATGCTATAGAAAATGTGGGGACAGATGGTGAAACTCCCACATCAGTGATTAAAATTTTGTCAATTGATGTCATTAAGAATCCTTTTAAAGAGGCAGAGGAACAACTTCAGAAAGATCGTTTTGAGATGTCTGAGGAAGGGAAAGCATATATTGCTGAAAAAAATCAAACATTTAAAGATCTTCATTCAAAAATTTATACAGATGATGTTGGTAAATATATAGATCCTAAATTATATCAAAATATGAAGCGTAAACAAGATGATACTTCTCCTATTGAGGCAGCAAAAAAAAAGAAGAATATTCATTCCAAACCATTTTCAGATTTCAGTTCTTGGTAATTTTTTTATTTTTTTTTTATTTATTCTCATTTTTATTAAATATAAATTATTCATTCATACACATATACATATATCTCATTTGAATATTTTAAAACACTTAAAAGGGATTCTGTTATACAAATAATCTGGATAATCTTACACTTCTGTCAACAGCATGTAGTCATGCATAAAAGTTAATATAAACCATAAATTCACCTGTTGTTGGATCTCTTAACATTAGAACTAATTTGCGCTTTCTTAACACCATGATCTTATCTCATATTAAAAAAAAATGTATATTTTTATTTATTATTAAATAAACATCTGTTTTTTTCATGGTGAGTTTTTTGGTTGGACTGTTTTCTTCCAATTTTGAGTATTTAAATCTCTTAATTACTTTTAAAAACAATTAAAGGAATATACAGATATAAGGACAAAAACTTTGTATGATCACCTATAGATTAAATAGTTTGTCCTTGCATCATAAGTAAGAAATCAGTAGATGTCAATAGTGGTCCAATTTCAGAAAGTTACCGCATTTGATTGGAGGAATAATTGTTTCCATAATTAGTTGCATAAACAGAATCAAGGAAGTCGGTCTTTTTTGGTAAAGTTAAGGTGTGAAATTTAAGAGCTTGACTTTTATGTTAACAGAAATGTGCCGATTTTTTTAGCATATGGTGAAAAAAAAATTTATACTTATAAAAATATCTGCATCTTGCATAATTCTAAAAATAGAAGATACAAAAATTGTTGAAATTTTATCCTTTCTTAATTGGTAATTAAACGAAAACATATATATAATAACATGTTTATCCTTATACAACTCAGCATGGAAATTTGACCATAACCATATTATTCTAACTTGTGAATATTAGTCAAGCGCTAATTAACGTTGTTTAAGGTTCAGTTTACACTTAAGTTAATTAGATACTTGACTTCTTTGGATTTGGTATCTGATTTAACTATGATGATTATGACATCTGTATTTGTCCAAAACATTAATTAATTTGGAAGAAAAATATGCTACGAAATTTGATTCCTTTTTTAATTTTTTATCAAAAACTTTTGCATTCAATTAGCTCCACCTTGTTTTGAATAAAATTATATATCTATATATATATATATGTATATAAATGGAGTAATAATTTAGAGGCGTGTATAAATTTTTTTGGTGAGAACTAATTACATACTTATTAACTTTTTTCAAATCTTTACTTTCAAAGCATTTCAATAACCATATTTATAAGATGGAGAATTTTCATGTTCTCAAGAATTCTAATTTTAAAATTGATACCAATTCAGTTTCTTTTTCAGTTGATCAGGTAAGTTATTTTACTATGTACAACAATATTTGTTTTTTAGCTGGAATGTATTTGTGAAGCATTATATCAAGAAAAAAATGGGGAACGATTGGTAACATTATTTAAAACTGATTGTATAATAATGAATTATTATCCTTACTCTTCATCAGTTCAACGTGCATATCTTTATGCACTATATCATTCTCAAAAGTTTGACCAACTTTTTAATGCAATATCTCATTCTAAATTTGAAGAAAAATATTTTGAAGAACTTCAAGATTTATGGTATAAAGCTCGTTATGCTGAAAATGAGTTAAGAAAACAAAAAGAGTTAGGACCTGTTGAAAAGTATCGACTCCGTAAAAAGCATCCACCACCACGTAGTATTTGGGATGGTCAGGAGACAATATATAGTTTTAAGGAAAATTCAAGAAAAGTTTTAAGACAATTTTATAGAAAAAATAAATACCCAACAACGGAGGAGAAGAAGGATATATCCAGGATAACAGGATTAAAATTGATGCAAATAAGTAATTGGTTTAAAAATAGAAGACAAAGAGATAAATCAACAAATGATGGAAGTAATGGATATGATTACACTTCGATGAATGGAAATATGAATTCTATGGATTCAATGATGATGAGTCATATAGGATATGAAAATATGGTTATGTAAAAGTTTTATTATTAAAAAAAAATGGTTTTATTTTAATAAAAAAAATTATATCTTCTTATAAGGATAGCTTGTTATATATGGAGATGTGTATGAGGGGTAGGAGCTTAAGGTGGCAGCATTGTTATTAAGTAATGATGCTCCTGTCAACCCTGTAGTAGTGGAAAGACCACTATTAGTGTATCCAAAAAGATTTGAAGATCCATACGTTGATACGTAAGGTAAAGTAGCAATTGAAGGAGTTCCAACATTGTATGTTGATGTTGGTAAATAAGAATGTGTATTAAAAAGTTGTGAGCCATAAGATGACATGTAAGGTGAGTAACCACCATAAGAATTTATTAATCCTCCAGTATTAATGTATGGAGATAACATTTGTGTTTGATAGGGGGAATAGTTCATATTTGTTCCAATGTATGGATTTCTTTGATATTGAGATAGTGCTATTTGTGAATATAAGTAAGGATTTTGATTATATCCCATTGACATCTGTGGATTACCATATATTATAGGGCCACCATTATAACGGATTGAGGAAATAGTTTTAATAAAAAGAAACAAAAATAAGAAATATTTAATCATTTTTGAAAATATAATAAAATATTTATCAATTTATTTAGTATAAATATTACTTGATTTTCACATTATAATTATACTCTTATTAAAAAATTATTTCTCAAATGGGTACATGACCTTTTTAAACAATAATCATGAAAAGAAACATAAAATTATATAATTTTATTAACTTGTTGACTTATTTTTTTCCCATTGAATAAATCAATTGAATAATAACTTGAGCAAAAAGTAGAGGGCAAAACAATTATTACTTGTATTTTATTATTATTATTATGGCAAGAAATTTTAACGTTTGGAAATGGCTATTATTTAATTTTCTTAAAAAATTATTATCCTATCAAGGAGTTGTTAAAATATCGTTCAGTTTTTATATCCTCCAAAATTGGAACATTAAATTGTTCAATTGAAGTTTCCTCAGAATATTGTGGCGGTGGTGTCATTGGAATCATAATATATGGTTTTTTGTATACTTTCCTCTCAATGGTAATAATTTTATTACCATTTTTTCTTTGTGGTAGCTTTTTCCATAATTTAAAGATCAAGTATAATAACCATAAAGCAAATAGGACGATAATGACCTCAATAATAAATATAATTATTAAATATGTTGATGTACGTGGAAACTAAAAGAGTAAAAATGTTAAATAAATATCAATAATATAAACATACACTTTTAGCTGTATCAGAAACGTCCATTGAAATTATCTTTGCTTGCCTATTAACACCAGACAAGGCCCCATCAACTCCCGATAATGCATTGTTTATTGTTTCATGTAAGGATGCCGTTTCATTTGTTATCACTTCAATATGATGATTCAAGTAAAAAATTTCATCTTTTATTTCTCGAATGGTACCATCGATTGATGTCATTAGGTAAAAAAAAATATACAAATAAACTATAATGAAAAAATAGATGTTTAAATAATATTGATTGTAAATAAAGGTAGTTATACTGGATAATTTCCTATTAAAATAATAATAAATAAAAAGTCTTTTATACACATTTAAAATAATAGTATGGTTAAGGAAAATAAAATTCTATAATAAAATATTCTGAAAGAATTATTGATAATATATTTTCGTCTGTTTAAAGAAGGAACAATTCGAGATCCCAAAGAAATTTGTCTATTTTTTTTTTCTATAATTTACACTTGTTCCGCTCTGGATGTAAGAATAGGAGGATGATTGGTAGTACTTAAATTTGTATTACTATTATAATAAGGGACCGTTGTTCCTGTTGACACATTATACCTTGCTCCAACTCCAATATTAGAGTTTGTTTCTTCACCTTTCCGTAAATATGTTCTCCTTGGAATATTTACATCTAAAAATAAATAAATATTATAAAATTTTTTTTAAATAATGATTCACCTTGAAAGTTACTCTTCATTATACCACTATCATGATTATTATTATACATATTGCTTGACGAATCATAAGGAGTTCCCGGAATGATATTTATCTGACGTTGATTTGGGGTATTAAATTTTCTGTTATGTAAGTTTCTATTACTACCATCCTCAAAATTAATTGGTAATGAAATATGTCCAGAAGTTTTATCTTCAGATAGGGGTGTTGTCTGTCCTGAATAGACTTCTTCTTTATATCTCTTCTTATTATCTTCTTCATATGTTTCTTTTCCTTTAAGTAATTTATAGATATAATATGATTTTGTTAATAAATTCATTAATATAAGTACTGCTAGAAGAATAAAAACAACTATCAATGTTATAAAAAGCAAATAAAAGACCCAAGAATTAGGAATTTGTGATATAGCATCACCTATTTGGCCTGTTAACGTTTTGGCTTCTGTTGTTATACCCGTAATAGCATTATCTAGTTCATTTAATGTACCATTAATTTTTTCTGTAATCCCACTTATCTGTCCGTTGATCTGTTCAACTAATGTTCCCAGTTGTTCTAAGGTTCTTGTTAATTCAACGATCGTCTTATCAACTGACATCTATCTACCTTAAAAAATATAGAATGAATTTTTGAAAAATAATAATAATAATAATAATAAAAAAAATTCGTTAAGAAAAGGTAAAAATTTTATCAATACAAATAAAGTCTCTTTCTTAAATAAGTACAAAATTTATATATGTTTTTAGAAGTAGGAAATATTCACGTTTGAAGATATATACCATTATATATACATTACTCATTTAAAATAAATAAAATAAATCAGTCAATTTTTTTAACAAAATTTTTACCACAATCTTGTGAGTCACCAATTAAAAAGACAACACATCTTTTCTTATCATCTTTTAAGTTTTAGTTGTTTCCTAAATTATACTTATAAATATTCTTAAACTCATAATTTGTAAGTATTAAACTTAAATGATCCATGTGCATGAATCAGCTTACACCCCAACAACTAACTCTACTCAAATATTAACGTTACCATCATCTCCTCATGATTTTTTTGGAAAAGAAGTTAAAAATTTTTCCATATATTAGAATTATGAGATATGTTTATACAATGAAGACAAAAGATTTTTTATTCATACTTTTAAGTGTTGTTGTGATTTTAACAACAAAAGAAATATAAACATTAAAAGAATAGGTTATGTTTAACATGTATACGTTAATGAAATAATATTAAAATAAATATCCATGTATTTATGATGAAAAAATATATATTAAAGTATTCCTTTTTTTTTAAAGATTGATTATATCAATGTTTATTACAAAGTAAATAAAAATATACATATTTATTAAAAATAAAAATATAATGCTTTGTACTATTAAAAATATACCTTTTTAAAATAATTATTTAAGTAATTTTCAAGATCATCTTATGTTTTTAAAAATCAATTAACAAGAAAACTTTAAATTAATATTTAAAAATATTTTGAAGAACAAGTGAGTAATAGAAATGTAATAAAAATATATAGAGAATTAATAAAATATTATAATATATTTTAGGTGAGATGTATACGATTTTTAATTAAGAATGAGAAAAGCAAACATAAATTATTTTCTTTTATACATAAATACAAAAGTATAATATATTATTTCTTATCACAATTTAATAACAACCAAAAATGTACTTTCCCTTTTTACGAAATCAAAAGTTTGATTTTGAGAACATTAAAATATTCAAGAGATAAAAATGTAATCATTAAATAAATATGACATGATGAAGCTTAATAATAATATATATATAGAAGGATAATTAATATATAATTTTATAATAATAACAAACTTTATGTCTAAATAAAACTAGGAGAAGGTATGTATTGTAACATAATATTCAATACTATGATTCAAAAGTGGTAGCGTTAAACTTTACTACTGTTATCATTTTCACAATATGCTTTTGAGGTTATGTACAGTAGATATAATATTGAACTATCAATGACTTTACCTGGTGT
The DNA here is from genome assembly GCA_000941615.1 of Parastrongyloides trichosuri. Lineage (NCBI taxonomy): Eukaryota > Metazoa > Nematoda > Chromadorea > Rhabditida > Strongyloididae > Parastrongyloides > Parastrongyloides trichosuri. The sequence continues at coordinate 411,939 of LM523173.1, read as the reverse complement.
TATAATATATCTCAATGTTTGGCCAGTTACATTGATATGTGTATACATATATTTATATTTCATAGAAAAATTTTGTAAGCAAATGAAATTTTAATTGATTTATCTTATTATTGGTATCATAAAAAAGATAAATATTTTATATATATATATATCTTATTGTTAACAGATAAAAAAATTACATTGATTGAATATAAGTTATTGTGAAAATAGTGAAAGGATTGTTAGATGAACGTAAATATAATAAAATGTGTTGTTTATAGCCATACAATTAATATTCTATTTAAGCCCTAACTATTATAATTCCTTTCAATATCTTTAAGCGATCATCCTAAAGTTTGTTAACCCTACTTATATTATTCTATTTAATTAGTGAATTTTGACCATCATTTAAGAATATATATATATGCTGTTATAGTGGTACAAATTGAAAAATTAATATAAATATTTATATAGTCACCTTAAAATTGCATTAAGCGCCTATAGAGAGATTGATTGCCGTAATGATCATCCCCTCTGAAAACTAATTTTTCAAAATGGTTAAGTTAAAAATAATATAAACATTCATTCTGCAAAAATATCAAAAATAGAACTTGAAATAAATAGTTGCTCCTATATGATCATATAAGTAAATATAAAAAGTGTTATTGAGGAATAGAAAGTTATTACCTTCTTAAAAACAAGTAGAAAAATTATAAAAAGTAATCTTCCTAAGACTAATCAAAATAATAAGACAAACAATACTAAAATTAAATTCTTACTGTCTGTTCTCATTTATCAATGATAAAATTGATCTCTCATTCTTCTATTCTTAATAAGCAGCTATAAACTTATCTTACGCCTCATTGGTAATAACAATAATATATATTTAATTTTTAATAGTTTTCAACTTTATTTGAGAAAATATATGTACGATACCAAGAGCCATCAATCTTATTATTGAAGCGTATTGTAATGATATAATTTTTAATAAAATCAATTTTACAAAATACTAGTTAATTGATTATCTCTTATTTAAAGAGCTATAATAGATTTACAACAAGAAAAATATACATTTCAGTAGATAGAAGTTAAGAAGTTATGTTTATGAGGAGAGGCGATTGATTTATTAACTAAACCCATTCTAAGAGTACAGACAATAAATTACACTCTTTATGTGTCGGAGTAAAACTTTTATAAAAACCAAATTACAATACTTTTATTAAAATACAATCTTAAGTATAATTAAAGATAAATTAATATTGCCTCTCATTATTTTCAATAAATCCATAACCATCTTCCTTACTTCGTTTCACTCTTTCCTTCTTAATTGAACCTTCAAGAACTGTTTTTTCACTCGGTAGTTTGAGCCAAGATACAAAAATATACACAGTATATATAACAAGTAGCAAGATAAGCAAAACAATTATGATAATTCCTATTATCCCAACAATAATTGCTGCTTGGACTGGCCAGTTTGTAAATTTATTTGTTACAACATCCTGCAAAAAGGTATCATATGTTTTATATAAATATATATTAACTTACAATCATCTCTTCCGCATCCTTTCCGACACCTTCAAAATTAGTTTTTTGTTGGTTAACTATTGACTCAACATTCGAAACAATATCCATAATTTGATTTACACCCTATCAACAAAAATGATCAAATTTCAAACGTTATGTTTTTTTTAAACTTACTTCATTACCTAAATAATTTACTTCTCCAGCTATACTATTAATATTTTCAATGACTGCATCAATACTGGCTTCCTCAGTTGTGGTCTCAACATCTGATAACCCATTATTATTCATATTTTTATCTAAAAAATAATAACAAAAAAGTTTAAAAAAAGTTACAAGATATTTTGTAATACAATTGGTCAATGATAACAAAAGAGGTTAAAGAAAAAGTAGAAGGACAGCAAAACAAATATATGTTGTTAAAGAAAAAGGGAAAATTTTTACAACATTTGAAAGTATTATTATTATTAGTATGTTTAAAAATGTGTTTCTTTATCAAAGTTATATATTTTCCCTTAAAAACAAGTTTAATCTTGAATATTGATAATTTTATATAGTCCCATTGATAAAAATATATGTTTCATTTGGACAGTTATAAAATTGATTAAAAGGTAAATAATAAAAGTTATACATTGGAGACAGCTGTGTTATAAGATATATGTAGTTATTATTAGATTGATATGAGATATAGAGAAATCATAAATTATCACCCTCAATTTCTTCTGTTTTTGAAGACAAAGATTTTAAAACTATATATTTATGTTTAAATATAATGATAGATGCTTCTCCCAGTTTATTACTATATATTTAAATGAAAGCATATAACTGTATTTATTTGTATTTTTAATCAATTAGTCAACTAACAAGTTTCACATATATAATAATCATAAAATATATTTCTATGAATAATAAGGAACAATCTTGGAAACCTATCCTCTTTTTATTAACACATATGCGTCATAATATTAGGATATTATAAAACAATTTTAATAAATTGTATATTTAAAATAAAAATATTTCTACAATCACATATATTGTGATAAAATAAATATTTGAGGATGAGTAAGAAGTTAAATAGTTTTTGAATAAAAAAAATAATAATTAGAAAATAAATTAATATTATTTATATTATTCTAAATATTTGATTACAAAATAAATTATTTTTATATTTAACATGCATCATCGCATATACTTATTTAAACTATTTTAATAATGTTAAAAATTTTATTTAGTAATATGTTTCTTTGTATAAAAATCCTGTTGGATGTTTTCTAATAAGATATTTTCTTGTCTCATCATACATATAGATAACCCAAGCAAATGGTACAGCTACAAATGCCCATTTTAATGTTATTCCGTTAAAAGCAAAAACTGTATTGACCCCCGGTGTATAAAGAAGGAATACTGTTAAAAGAACAGTAAAGAATAAACCACTATTTAAAACTTGATTATCAATTCCATGTGTTAACATTGAATTAGTCCTTGTTCTTGAAATCAAAAGATCTGCCCACTGAACAACGACAATTGCATAGAAGAATGCTCCGTGACAACATCCTTCCAATTGACGACGTGAATCATATGTCCATTCCTGTCCATAACTATCAACTAAACTATTCTCATTTGGATCATTCCAAACACTCCTTAATCCTAAAAGTTGAGCTGGCCACCATCCATTATCTGCCATAATTATAAAGTATGTTATAAATCCTGCTAATCCTTGAATCATACCAATTTGAAGATATGCAAATCTAATCAAAACAAAATTAACCAATTTATTGTATTTAAGATTTCTTGGTGGTCTTAACATAATATCTGACTCTGCTTCCTCATAAGCTAAAGAGATAGCTGGCCATAAATCAGTACCTAAATCAATTGCAAAAATACCAATAACAGATAATGGTAATGGAATTCCACAAATACAATGCATAACAAATGGTGTAGTTTCAGGAATCTTGGATGTTAAAGTGTAAGCAATAGTTTTTTTAAGATTATCAAAAATTCTTCTTCCTTCCTTGACACCAGTAATGATTGAAGCAAAGTTATCATTCATTAAAATCATATCAGCAGCTTGTTTTGAAACATCTGTACCAGCAATACCCATAGCAATACCAATATCAGCTTTTTTTAATGCTGGTGCATCATTTACACCATCTCCAGTTACAGCTACAACATTTCCAAGTCTTTGATATGATTCAACGATTTGAAGTTTTTGAGCAGGTGATGTTCTTGAAAATATTACTTGATTGTAGTATTTACATAATGTATCAAGTTGAGAATTCTCCAACTTCCTAAGTTGTTCCCCATGAATAACGATAGCTCTTGGTTTCTCTTCAATTGTTCTTAATGATTGACTTTTTTGAACAATATCTGGTTCTGAGTCAGCTTTTTTCTCCAAATTGTTAAAATCAAATGAATCGTAATCTTCATTTGTAACGAGCATTCTACATTCATGGATACTATCAATAATATTACATTGAGAAGCAATAGCTCTTGCCGTAATAAAATGATCTCCTGTTACCATTGTTACACGAATTCCAGCATCTTTGCAAAGTAAGACAGCCTCAGGTACACCAGGACGTGGTGGATCAATCATGGAAATAAGGCCACAAAAACGAAGATCAGAAAGTGGGAAATTAATTTTGTCAAGATCAAACATAAAACCAACTGGATATTTTTCTGTATCAAGTTCTAAATCACAGAATCCTAATACTCTTTCTCCTAAACTACCAAGACTTTCATATGAACTTTGGAATCTATCTTTGTGAGCTTTAGTAATTTCTTGTTCTTTCCCATCAACAATAATTGTTTTACAAAGGCCAAAGATTTTTTCTGGAGCTCCTTTCATTACAAGTAAAAAGGTTCCATCATGTTTTTTATGAATTGATACTTGATATTTGTTAACAGAGTTAAATGGAATTTCAACAACTTTTGGATATAATGATCTGTAATTCTCAACATTTTCTCCATTAATTTCACACCATTTAAGAATTGCAGCTTCACTTGCATCACCAATAGTTTTTCTATCCAATATTGGCTCCTTCTCTTGATCTTCCTTAAAGTAAGCTCTTGAGCAAAGTGCTGCAACACGGAAAAGATTAGTACTTGTAATTCCTTTAAGTAATGGATCCGTTGGAGCTGTATTTAATATTTTAATATTATCATATAAATGTGAAACTGTCATTCTATTTTGTGTTAAAGTTCCTGTCTTATCAGAGCATATAGTTGATGTTGATCCCAAAGTTTCAACAGCATCCAACTTCTTAACTAAACAGTTTTTTTTTGCCATTTCTTTTGCGGTAAGTGTTAAACAGATGGTAACTGAAACCATAATACCTTCTGGAACTGTAGCAACAACAATTGCAATCATAAAAATAAAAGCTTCTAATAAATTTCTGTTGAACCACATTAATAATATAAAGAATATGATTCCCTTTGAAAGTGCAACATATGAAATAATTTTCAAAAAGTTATGAAGATCCTGTGTCATAGGTGTTTTTCCAGAAGTAACTTGACTAGAGAGTGATGCTATTCTTCCCATAATTGTTTTGTCTCCAGTAAGCATTACAAGACCTTTACCAACACCTTCAACAACGTTAGTTGAGAAAAGAGCAACATTTTTAGATTCTAATGGATTATTGTTTGTAAATTCTGCTGTCCTTCCTTGTGGTTCACATTCTCCAGTTAGAGAAGAATTATCGACACGAAGACCCATTGACTTAACAATTCTTATATCTCCAGCTAGTCTATCTCCACCAACTACTTCAAGTAAATCTCCAGGCACAACCTCCGATGCATCAATTTCATGTTTCTTTCCATCTCTTATAACAATAGCCTTATGTGGAACCATTTTCTTAAAACTTTCCATAATATTGGAAGCCTTCTGACCTTGATAAAATTGATATGAAGATGTTAATAATGTAACTACAGCTATAACTCCACCAATATACAAATTATCAGGCCTAACAGTTTCAAAGGTATTTGATTCAATTATATAACTTGTAAAACAAGCAAAACTTCCTGTCCATAACAAAGCATTAAACCCTCCAACAAGGATTTTGAAAAATGTCCATAATTTTGATGGTTGTGGTGGTGGTGTTAGTTCGTTTTTACCATATTTTTTTAAGAGTTCTGCAGCTTTTGCTGACGTTAGTCCATTATGACTATCTGTCTCAAACTTTTGTTCAAATTCTTTTAATGGAATTTTATGATAGTCCTAAAAAAAATGTGTTAGAAAATAATAATCAAATTTTTTGATGATAATGTCATACTTAATACATGGTTAGATGACCGGTAGTAAGCATCAGTTAATTAAGAATACTTATACTTACAATAGTTACATCCTTCTTTAGCTCCTCTAAATTTATCTTATTTTCATTTTGCTTCTTTTTCTTAAAAATATTCATTTTATCAAAAAGATGACAAAACAAAATTCGATCCAATAGAAGAAGTGTACAGATTTTATAAATAATTAATTTTTAAAAGACATAAATTTGTTTATTACAAGAAATATTGAAATTATGAAACATAATGATAAAAATTAACATAACAAATGAATAACAAGAACATTTAAATTTTGTCCTTAAGGGCCATAGCACTTTTGTAAGAGTCACTCCTCTTGAAAATGTTTATCTTTTTTTCAATTTGTCTTGCTGTTAATTGGAACAAATTTTTTGGATCTCTTTCCATTGCTTTATAATTATTTCCGTGTTTTGAAACCATTAATAGGCAAAATTTTACATCCTCACTAAATATCTTGAACTGTGTTGGTTTAACTAAGCTCTTAGCCTTCTTCTCAATTTCATTTACCAATAAATTTGACGATTCAGCATCTAAAGTATTTTTATTTGCAATTTCTTCAGGAATAGAATGAATGTAAGCAACATTTTCTTCTTTTTGTTGTTTCACCTGTTGAAGTTTTGCTGCTTGTTCTTCAACACTTCCTAAAGAAGTAAATGAATTAATATCAACAATTTCACCCTTAAATGGATTATTTTTGGAATGTAACATCTTTTGTGCCTTTGAAATTACAGCATTTGGATCAAAAGCTAATCCCATTGATTCTAAATTATTCTTTGTTGTTTCATTCTTTTTCCAATTCTTTTTAATTGTATCACTATAAAAATCTTTATTAATAAGAAATTATAATAACTTACTAAGCAGCTCCTTTTAAAAACTTTTCCTTTGAACGATTACCCTTATTCTTTATTTTTTTGTATCCATACCTAAAAACTTTCTTCCCTCCCTTTTTAACAGAACGTGGCATTGTAGAATATAAATTTCAAATGATAAATATAAATTTAAGTAGATGTATATATAATTCCAATTTGTTTATCATACATTCATTACAAGAGAAATGTATTGTTTTATGAAGATTTTAAAAGTTTAACTTTTATTATTTAAAAAAATAATTTGAACGAAAATTATAATACAAAATTAAAAAAAAATTAATTATCACTTTCATCAGAAGAATCTGATGAAGAACTACTACCACTTGTTGATTCTGTTGTATCTGATTCATCATCACTTGAACTGTCGTCGCTGGATTCTGTATCAGAAGACGATGATGATGAACTAGAGCTATGTTTTCTTTTTCTTGATTTTTCATTACTTCTAGATCTTCTTTTATCTTTCTTTCTGGATTCTTTCTCTGCTTTTAATATATCTTTTGCCAACTTCTTTAAAGAAGCTTTATCCAATTTTTCTTTAGCAACTTTTTCAATAACCTCCTCTTCTTCACTTTCATCAGCTTTCTTTTTCATCTCCTTCAAGCAACTACCATCAACAAAACTTTCATCAATTTTCAAAGCTTTTCTCATACGTGCACGAGATTCTTTCAATACTTTTTGTCTTGTATGAGTATTCTTAATACTAAGATTATCATCAACTTCTAACTTCCCATTTTTTAACTCTTCAAGTAATTCATTTCTTAATTCATTTACCTGTTTTTTAATTTCTTCCTCTGCAACACCTTCTTCCTCCAGTTTATCTTCTAGTTTAAGACATTTTATTTCAACTTGTCTTTTTCTTTCATGTTCCAACAACTCCAAATTTGGGCCTTTCTTTAATTCATACTCTGCTTTTTCTATATCCCTTTCTAAGTTTACATCTTTTGCTTTCTAAAAAATATATATTATAATAATTTCTATAGTAAAACATACTCTAACAAATTTAGTTCCAGCAATATTCGTTTGAATATGACCGCTAGTTCCGGATCCTCTAGCGGTTTGAAGACCAATACCATTATACATTTTATTAAGGATTAGGAAAAATAAAATAATCGTCTAGGTTTGATTTATCCTTTTCAAATAACAATTGTTTAAAAACAAAGTATGCGTTTTTCCAAAAGTAAAATCTTCCTCATCCTAAAATGATTTTATAATTTGATAGTCCTTTCTTTTTATAAGAAAGATATAGTAAAATAACATTTTTATAAAATAACAAATTAATAGTTGAAATGTAGAAAATTGCGCTTTATGATAGATAAAAGCTTGAATATTATTACACATTTTTTGAATCGAAAATTAACAACTAGAAAAATTATATATTACATAAAAGAAATTCTATTTAATATGTTTCATTTTTAATCTGTCCTTACAGTGTACTATGGCTATAAAAAATAACATTCATTGCAAATATTATATGAAAGAGTGATATCAATATTAGAAAAGATTTTACATAAATAATGTATTACTATAAAATAAGAAATTCTATACTCTTTATATTTAGAATTTTAAAAGAAGAAAAAAAAACTGATTCTATACATATTTTATATAAATTAAAAATAATCTAAAAACAATAAACTACATATATATTATTTTTGTGTTAGAATATACAATTAATGAGATCTTTATCCTCTTTTTTTTAGTTATATATATATATATCACATGTAATTCAATTTTTGAATATGTTTTCATAAGTGAATTTATTTCTCTTTGTTATTGATCGTTAAAATATCTATACGTACCATTCTTTGAAAGCCCGCTTCTTTGTTTCTAATGTCGATGTTGTATTAGTTTTCATTAAGCTTGATGTCATCAAACCATTTCTCCCTAATGTATGATGAAGGTGACCATTTAATTGTGAATTATTATTTAATAAACCATTATCACTGTATTGGTGATGTTGAAGGTAATTAGATTTACTTGGTAATGTTGCTGACATACATGGAACATTACCCATTGTATGTGAATTTTTACATGATGAAACTCCATTTGTCATTGGGATGTTATTTAAATTTGATCTAATTCCAGTTCCAAGATTTAAATGATTATATCCATTAGGACAATTCGTTAATGTGTTTCCATCTGAAGAAAACATTGTGTGTTGTTTGTTTGGCATAACAGTTCCCTCGTAATGAGAGTGTTGCATTAACTGTGGAGACATATCTGTTGGTACTGGAGTATATCCTGTTGCTGAAGGAACACCAGGAGGTTTATGACCATTCATGTAGACAGAGTAATGTTCAGAACCAGGTGCAGCCTGGCGACATCTAAAGACACAAAATACTACTATTGCTATGATAAATATAACAGAAATAGAAGCTATAGATATTAAAGCTGTTCTTGGAAAGTCTTGTTGTCCTGAACTATTTTTTGATCCATTCATGATACCAGATGATAACGTTGTTCCCATAGGTGTGGTTGGTCTTACAGCATAAATTGTTGTTGTTGATGAATCTTCAGTATTGGAGAAGATGTATGGTGAATTAATAATTGGTTGTAAAGTTGTTGTTTGAATATGTAAAACTGAAAATAAATAATAACAATATATATTTCAATAGGATAATAAAAGCTTGGGCAAATAAAAAGTTTAAACAAATGCATGATCAATGAGAAAGCACAGCTACGAATGATAACTAAAGAGAAATAAAACTTAAAAATATATAAATAGAAACACAAAGCTAGTGGAATGAAAAGCATTAGAGGTTTAAAAGCGAAATATTGCCAAAATTGCATACCAGTTGTTGCTAATGTAGCAAGAGTTTTTGTTAAAGATGTAGATGACCTGGTGGTGGTGGTAAGTTCTGAAAGTGGCGTAGTTGATGTAGAGGAATATTTTATTTCTCGATAAGGTTCTTTCTTAGTACTTGTCGTTTCTAATTTTTTTAAATTGTTTTCCTTGTTTTTAAAAATAGTGGACGAAAATGGATTTATTTTTATGTCATTTTTCCCATCATTTGTTGATGGTGTTGTAGTTTGAGTGATGAAATGAAATGTTGGTGCACCAATATCAGACCACCATCTTTCAGAATAGTCATCATCATTTTTGGCGTCATTTGGAATGTCAATTTCTATGCTTACCGTATTTTCAATCATAGAGTTACTGGTCTTATCAATAGGTTGTTTTGGAGTTGTTGTAACAAAAATTTTGGTGGGTAAAATAGTGACTTCCTTATCAGAATCAATTATATTTAAAGTTTTATTAGCTTCTATAAGGAAAAACGTGCAAAAAATAAAAATGTTAAAAATTGAACTTAAGATTTTTATTATTATTATACATCTGTATGTATATGTAAAGCATGCATTTAAAGTGAGTATTTAATTTACAATATAATACTGATTAACACTATACAAAATCAAACTTACTTTCTTGGGCACTTAAACCTAAATGAGGATTTACTATTGTTGTCTTCAATTTATGTTTTCCCTTCTTCAAATGTTTCCCAGATGGTGTTGATAAATAAAAATTTTCTGGTGTTGGAGAATTGTATTGTTGGTGTTGATAAACAGGTGTAAATAAATCTAAAAAAGATAATTTATTGTTTTCATAAAAAAAAATAATATTTTATATTTTTATAGATTTATATTTTTACAAATTTATTACCTTCTTTATTTTTATATTTATTAACCCGGTAATTAGGAGCAAATTTTGGTAATGGTGGCATTTTATATACATCATTTTTACATTCAGGTATGTCCCAATTCATTAAACATATTAATGGATTATCTGTTGTTTTCCCCATTATGTTATGATTATTATTTATCTCTAGTAATATTATAAGGCAAAAGAATTTATGATAAAAAGTTTTTTGATATGAAAATTTTTTATAAAAAATATTAAAAAATAGCATATTATATGTTAAATAGCATTAAAATAAGTTTGTTAATTGAAGAAAAAGTATAGTTGAAAACTTAAATATATCTATAAGTGTCATATTAGTTTTAATAAGTGTTATTCATTTTGTTATTAGCGTGATAATAAAAAAATCTATTTCATATATATATATATATATGTTTATGTTATATTATAAATTGAAGAATATAAAATGGACAGAAGAAGTAAATATTTTTAGGATATGCAATTGTTGTAATGAAAAAAGATAAAAATCTGAGATTACATTTATACGTATGCTTTGCGGCTAATGTTGAAAGAAATTGAAAGATTTGTTTTAATATACATTTAAAGTAAAATTAAGGAAGATTTGTAATGATTGAACTGATTGTATCCTTGATAAGTTAAGGATAAGAAAACCAATTTTTTAGCTAACTGTGAAAAATAAAAGAAATTTTAAATCAAATTAAATGAAGCATTTAAAATATATAATGTGTGAGGCAGAAACAAAACATTCTATTATGTCAAAAAGAAATAATATAGTAAAGAATATATCTAGTTATTAGATATATTTTAAAACAAAACTTCCTATATTAGTATAAATATAAAAAAATGGTGAATATCATTAAAGGATAAAAATATTTTGTACTTAGAAGAGATTAAAATAATTATTTAAAATAAATTTATTTTTCTATGTTTGAAATTGTATATAATAAAGATTTATTAAATTAAAAAAATAATGCCTATATATGAATTTTTTTGGCAAATTAACTAATTATTATTTAAAAATATGCTAATAATTTTCAAACAAAAAGTATAAAAATAAATATAGTTGAAGTGATATATCATTCTTATATCCTTCATAGTATTGATAAAGGAAAAAATAAAGGTATATATATATATACATTCTTTTATTTCCAAATATAAAAATTTAATAACACAACTTATCAAATCCCAAATAGCGTCTATATATATTTCCGCATTTCTTATTATGAAACCTATAGAAAAAATGTACTATTCTTTATATACATACACTTTTCTCAATAAATATAATAATAATAAAATATCTTCAAGATTTTGTTCACTGCTTCAATATGATTCAGTAATTGCTTAAAGTTTTATTATTGAAAAGAACAAGGATTGAAATAATAATAAATATTGAGACTTTGTAATGAAAAATTGAAATAAGAAGAAGAAATATCATATTACAAGGTTTTGCCTGAATAAGAATAACTCAAGCGGTACAACATAATATATTGAAAAAAGGTATAAACCAGAAGATATATTTTTAACTAAATTTTTTTTTTTTTTTTTTGAAAAATAAATAGTGAAGTAAGAAAATAAATATAATTAAATAAAAGAAGTTTTATCTTATAATTGTGAAATAATTTAAATTTTTATTAAAAATTTGTCAACAAAAATTATTCTAAAGTATTGTTACTTTCTGAAGAATATAAATTTAACACTAAATGGGAAAAGTTTTCTGTATGTAAATTTATCAAAAGAACTCCCTATTGGTATAACACTCAAAAATAGCATTTATTGATATTTGCCCTTCTTATGCAATTTGTACCCCCAGAGAATCCTTGTATATTTTTAATTTATGAAGAACATCAATATAAGGAAAAATTATATAGATTTATATAAGAAAGTTATGGTATTAAAACTTTTGTAACAAATACTTATATATTGTTTCTTTATAATACTACTTATCCTGAAAATAAACTTAAAAGAGTAAATATAATTTGAGAGTAATATCTTTATATATAAAATTGATAATGTTAGCACAAGTTTTGCGTTTTATTTTCGGAAATGAATAAATAAAACTGATAACAGTAAATAAACAAAATAAATTTTAAGATATACTCCATATCAGTTTAAAAAATAAACACAATTCTTAAATATTACTATAATTTATAAAACAAATTCAATATTTTTTAACTAAATTTATGTAGTATAAATTTTTTTAAAAGTTGTATAATAATAACAAGGAAACATAATGTGCTAGAGTACAAAATATATTCCATAAAAACCTACATAATAAGTTGTACTAAATATTAATTAGTTTTGAAGCAGACAATTAAAAAATTTTTTATATAAAAATTTTTTTTAAATAAAAATAATTTTTTTAAGAATATTTTCAATTAATTAATTATTAATAATTTTTCCAAAATAACCTTTTGTTAAAAAGTTAAGAATAGCAAAAGTTGATGGTAAAATATATTAATGAAAGAAGAAATGAAAATGAAAACAAATTAATATTTAATATAATAAAAATTAGAGTAAAAATAATATAATTTTTAATAATATAGGTAATAAATTTGTATATCTTTTATATTTTATGATATTTATTTAAAACATACCGTCGTTGTCAAAATATTCAACAAAACAACTATCTTTGAAATCTGTTAAAGAAAGACAATCTTTTGCAACACCTGTTATCAGATTATCTGATTCTTGTTGACTTGATGAGTTCTAAAAAATCGTAGTATTATTATATTTAAAATTTATTATGTTTTTTCAATTTTATCGTAAAAATTGCATTTTTCATATAGTAAATAAATCTAATAAAATAGAGATGTGATTTTGAATAAAAAAAATATTCCATATATAAATTATTATAATGGACAATTTGAATATCATTAACTTTTCCTATTTATCTTCTGATAACAAAACTTTAACATTTCAAATTAGAATAGAATTAATTTGAAATAACATATTGAGGGATAACGCACAGATGAATTAACAATAACATTTATAATAGTTGCAATATCTCATGAACTAAAGATTAATGGAAAAAAGATTTTTCTATGTTATATGCATGTAGAAATTATAATTATAAATGCTTTTAAAATTTTGTAATACCATTAGTAATAACGTTAAACTATTTTTTTAACGAAAAAATTGTTAAGAAATTAATATATTGTTTAGTATTCTCTACCATATGTAGAAACATGGTTAAAATTAATTAAAATGTATATATTTAAAAATATATAAAAACAATTCATTGATTTTTCCCCTTTTTAGCTGATAAAAAAAACATTTAAACAAAAATAATTATTACTAAAATAACATAAGTGGAAAAATAATAACGATAAGAGATAATCCATCTAAATAAGATGTTAAATTTTGAAAATACTCTTTATATATATATATATTTTATCTAAATTTTACTAATACTTATCATCATTTAATATATATCAAAGAAATATAATTCAAATTGTGTCAGGAAAAGTAAAACTTTTATCATTTGTATATAACCATTATCAAGATAAAAGCATTTCCCAAATAAGCATACAACAATTTTTATAAGTTTGTAAAATATGGTAATTGAAATATTTGAGAAAATTAATAAAAGTTATATATGTAAGGAAGGATAAAAATTTGATGTATTAGTCAACAACCGGAATATAATAAATCAATGAATCCTAATATTGAAAAAAAAAACTTTATTCAAGCAAATTAAATTTTTTTATAGTTTTAATTTCTTTTAAATACACTCTTTTAAATAAATCTGCTCAAAAACTGTTAATAAAATGTAAAAATGTGTTAAACGCAACGAGTAACTACTAATTATGTTAGAGAACAGTCAACTAAAGCTGACAATTAATGTAACATTGACATATTATATAAAATAAAATTTAAAAGCTTATTAAAGTTTAAAATTGTACTTTTAATAATCTTTTAACAAATTTTTTTATACCAAAATATATAAAATGTTTTATTTTTTTTTAAAAAAAGTTAATAAAAATAGTTACATATATTTTATAAATTAATAATTTTTTAAAACTTACCATTTCATTTGTTTCTGTTTTGCTCATGTGCCTACTAAATGAATTTTCTTTATGACCATCTATAATAATATCTGTAGTTGTTGCCACTGCTTCGGGAGATTGATAAACTAATTTAGGAGTTCCTGTGTAAAATGTTTGAGGGTGCTCTATAAATATAAATCACTTATTTATGTGTTAAAACAAAAACACTTTTTTTTNTTTTTTTTGTCAAAATAGGAATAATATAAATGGATAAATTTTAATATTTAAAACGGATATATATATTTAAGTTTATAAAAAAGCTTATGCCTCAATACATCCCTCTTCATTTGTATATACATGAATATTTTAGTAAAATATTTTACTAAATAAATTTATAAAAAAAGAACAATAACATTGATAGAAAGGTTTTGATGAGTTTAAGTTTTGGATATAAATGCTAAAGAATTATCTTAAAGTGAATTAAGGAAAAAAAATTTGGACGTATATTTAAAAGAGTAAGTTAAAAAGTAATATGTTTTAAGAATCTAAATATCATATATTTGAGTATGCATACTTATTTTAAAATCTTCTTTTTATGTATAAGAAAGTTTAAGAGAAGGGAATAATAAATTAGGCGGAAAATTGAATCATTATTATAAATTTATAAAAGAAAATATATATTAAAGAATTAAATATATATTAATCTCTTGTTCTCCTAAACAAAAGTAGAAGAATGAAAAATATATAGATAATTATAAGAAGTACAATACTTTAATTTATAATTAAAGACATGTCGTTTTTACAGAAGATGTTCTCTTAATTAAGTATTTATATCAATTATTTTTTTAAATAAGGCTGTATTTCGTGTGAAAACAAAATTATATAAAAGATTTGATAATAAATATTTAGGAAAAATAGTCAAAACTAATCGTTTTTTTTCTCTATTTACAAGCTAAAACTTCTTATGTATTAAATTAAAATGAATAGGATATTAATATAAAAATTGTTAGGTGTCAGCTACAGAATATATTAGTTCATAAGCCTATTAACTATTTTCTTAATTCACACTTCTAAATTATAAAATATCACTAATAAATTGTATACAAATGATAATATGCCTAAATTGGTAAGGAAGAAATATATTTGTGAGAACTATTAATCAAACATTAATAGTATTCACATTTTGACAAGCACTGCAGGGAGTCTATTGATAAACAGATGCAGATTATTAGGATTTATATAGTGATTAGATTGGTTTAAAAATAAAACAAAATGTTAAGGGAATATTTAAAAAAAATATATATAATGGAAAAAGAAATAATGACTTACTGGTAGAAAAGATATCTAAAAGTTTTAAAGAATTAAAATATACGCCAGAAACTTTTCCTCGAATTCCTGTTTGTCCATATAAATGTCTTCTAAACTTTTTCATATTCTTCATCATAACGTTTTTCTGAATTTCACCAATAACAATATTTTTAATTCCTCTCAATGTATAAAATTGATTATCATGATACATCGTATATTTTAAAGAGCCCATTTCATCTAATTTGAAAGTAATATTGTTATAATGTCTATCATAATGAAGAATATGATACTTTCCATCATTTACGACATTTTTATAATCTAAAGATATATGATGATCTTTTAAACCCAAATTATATTTAAAATTAATTTGTCCAGATGATAAGTAAATTATAAAAAAATCATTTAATATTGTATCAGAAAAAATTGAAAAAATTGTTCCTGTTGAGGAGTATGTTTGAAAACCAATTGACAATTCATCATGCATTGTAAATGGTTTAGATTCATTTGGATATGTAAAAATGATAGATGATTTTCCATCTAGAATATATGTTGTATCGACTAAAAAATTCTCAAATTTAATAATAAATTATATGAAAACCTACGCTTATCACATTTCTCACCAGTAAAGGTTGTTCTTTTGCAGTTACAAGCTACATTTTTCCATGATTGTATGCAAATTCCACCATGCTTACAAGTATCCTCTTCACATCTAGCAACTGGTATTTCACATCCACGAACAACATTTTTTGTCTTATGAGAATCTGTTAAAAATGAGTAATATTCCTTTCCAACTCGTAAATTACTCATGCACCCACGAAAACTTTGAATACCTTCCAAAGAATCTGGTAGTTGAATATTATTTGGTATACCACCAAAATAAAAATTCCCTGAAGAAGGAAAAAGCATATCATCTGATAATGGTAAAATGCTAGTATAATTATCAACTGTTAATGAATAAATATTTTGTTCATTATCTTTGGTAACTAAAATGTTATGCCATTTCAAATCATTAAGTATAATATCATAACTGATATTTCTAATTATAGATGATGTATATTTTCCTCTCAGTGGATGTTTTATATATAATCTTCCATCGATTAATTCAAATAAAACAAATTTTTCAGATACAATTGGAGTTTCACGCTCTACTAGTAATAATAAATTTCGTGATTGTAGGGTTCGAAATCTAAATGATAATTTAGGACTTATTTCAGATGACTTCAAAAATATCTCCTTCTTAAACATAATAAATCCTGCTACTTCCGAAAATGTTACAGGGTATGATTTTTGTTTCTTATGTTCAATCCTATTAACACCATTATTAAATTTATGCTTTCCTTCTAATTGTGGTTCCATAATTTTTGAAATATTTTCCAACATATTATAACCATTAAAATAAACCTCAGCAACGTCACCTTCAAAATCTTCTTCCCTAGTAATTTCAGCTGATTTATGTTTTACATTCAATGAATAACCAAAAGCAATTTTATTCATAAAAATTTTATAATCCACGTCAGAAATAGGAATATAATAACTTTTTTCAAGTTTATTATCAAGGAAAAGCATTAATTTTGCACCTCTCCTTTGAAATGAAACTAAATGCCATTTATTATCAGTCAATGGTCGTTGTCCCCAATTAAAAATACGTGAAGTATTATTTGATAAATAATATTTTAAAGTTAACTCACCATTTAATAATGATAAACTAACTCCTCCCTCATTATTGGAAAACAAAGAAGAACTACTACTATCTAGGAGGATACCATTTTCATCTTCTGTTCTTATAAGTGCAGAAAAAGTTTCAGCTTCAGATGTAATTTGATATGGAAATATTAATAATAAAGCATCCCTTTCATTGGATGATAAATTATTTAACACATAATGTTTTGTTATTTTAAAGCAATCTTCCATTTGACAACTTATTTTAGAAGGCACTAATTTGTTATTGCATCCTAATTTTATGTTGTTTTGTAAAGTAACACTTTTATCCTTGTCAAATGATTGAGATATTTTAACATTTATCCCATTTAAACGGAAGTTTTTTATGCATCCAATAAATCCTTTTCCCATATTGCCGTTCCAAACTCTTTCAGAAAATCTTATATAATAATGGTTGTTATTTTTTCTTGAATATTGATAAAATGGAGCTCCGCCCAAGTATATTGGTTGGTCAACTATCAAATTAGCTGAAACACCTGGAGTACTAAAATCTGTCTTTTGTCCATCAACAATAATAGATCCTGTCCTTCCAAGACGTTCCATCTCAACACTATGCCACATCTCTCCATCATCTAAACGTTTAGGTGAAGATTGTAATCGTATAATTCCAGAACCTAAATCTAACACCATCCACAAATATCCATCTACAATTTCAAAAGCAATAAAGTCAAAATTTGAATTTTCAACAAAAGGCATTCCGTGATAAAGAAGTAAACCATCACCATTGTTTGTTTTAAATTGAAATGCTAAACTTCCTGTGGACAATGAATTCCATTTTGGTAATGAGATAAATCCTTCACCACTAATAAATGAAATAACATCCGGTGTATTAGAGTTAGGGGAGCATGAATAACTTAATTCTCCCTCAGTTCGAATTACAGACTTACTGAAACCTTCATCCGATAACTCTATCATATCAAATAACTGTGAATTAGCCTCAAATTTTAAAATAGACATGCATCCTTTAAAAAAATTCAAGGAATCCTTTATTTTTGTTTTAAAGTTGTTAGGTACCCCACCAATAAATACATATCCATTCCTCAAAAATTCTTTATTCTCAAAGTTTTGCTTTATCTCATCACTATACTCATCCACTGATAATCGTATCTACAATTAAATGTGTATAGAACTTTAAGGAAAGAAATAAATTAAATAAAAGTATTGGATAATAATTATGAGAACAAATAAAAAAAATTAAAACTAAAAATTATACAGCATACCAACTGATAAAAACAGATGCTAAATTAAAAGTTTATGGTTAACAAATCATCAAAACAGAGATTAGTTAAAACAAACTTACTCTCATTGTTGTAGTTGACTCTGAATTCTATAGATGTTATTTTTTTAAGAAACAAAGTATAATTTTTAGAGTTTAAGTAAATTTTTTAGAAACAAAAAGTAAACTTACCGTGATTAAGTCCCTAAAAAGGTTCAAATTATGCCATTCTCCATCATCAAAACGGAGGCTTTTCTTCTTGTTGAATATTCTTATTACTCGTTGATCACTTCCATAGAATTGACTGTAGACATAAACGACACCATCTTGTATGGATATTTCCAAGTTATTCTGGAATATTCAAATATTAAATTAACAAAGATTAAAAAGGCGCGATAATGTAAACGCACCATGTTGTCACCTGAAATAAGCATTATACAGTTTTGGTGAACAGTCTTAAAATTAAATGTTATATTCTCCCATTTTGAATTAGTGATGGCTGATATATTACTTGTTACATCATATCCTAGCCATTCATTACCAAAGAAAGATAATTGTGTTGATTTTTTCTCTTAAAAATTATGGTTATTTTTTTTTATATTATTAAAATTTACCTTTTTCACATTTATTTCCTTCATGATTTGTAAACGCGCAATCACATTTAGGTCCATCATTTGTACTGTAACAACGACCTTTATTAAAACAAAATTCTTCCTTTGGACTTTTCATTTTACTCAAAAGTGTCATATGATATACTGAAGAATTGTGAAAAGTACAATGATCATCATCCGTATGTCTTGTACCTCTTGATTCAATCAATTGAGGTGATGATATCCCTTTAAGAAAAGATACTTACTATTAAAGAGAATTATAAAACAAACCTTGTGGATAAAGTCTGTATATTAAATTTTTTATACTTCCAGAAAACCTCTTTGTATGTCTTCTTAGAGGGGAGCTCATGGTTTGTAGAAGATTAATATCCTAAAATATACATATTATAAGAAGATATGTTAAAGTTTTATCGTCAATATCATCTTTTAAAAACTTAAAAATCCATCTTACAAAAATAATTTATATCACTCAATCAAATTATCCTAATCATGTATATCCCCTTTGTGGTTATTTATATCTATTTAAGTGTAATGATAATCTTTGACTCCAATTGGAAATCAAATAAAGATTATATATATGTATGAATATTGCTTTAAAACAAAAAAATTAAATAAAAATATATCATCCAATTGAATAGATAATAATAAGAAAAGAATTATTATTATTGTCTGTACAAAAATTACCTTTGGAATACCACCAATAAAAACATCCGAGTTGGTTCGAAGATTTCCAAAAATAAAACTTCTTTGATTCATTGTTTTAAATACAGCTACATCATCTACTTGAAGTTTCACATTTTCCCAACCCTAAAAAATTATGATTAACAATTTTAATTATCGTTACCTGAAACAATTTCAATTTATGCCATTTATAGTCATTAACTGGAAAATCATCTATTCTCATTGTAATAACATTTCTAATGGAACTTTCTTCAACAGTATCATCACCTATCCTGAAATCTAATTGAAGTCTTGAATCGGAGATGGTAAGACAATAGAAATTTCCTTGAATGTTTCCATCATCCGTATAAAATAACAATGCATTTGTTTGCCTTGTTTTAAATTCAAAAGTTAAAGTATTTTCAAATGTTTGTGCCCATTTTGGAAATCTGGCAAATGAATCTGGTGAACCGGACAATATAACTGATATTGTTTTGGTTGGTACCATTAATATTATCAATAGAGATAGGAAGGCATAAATTAAATTATTATTAAAGAATATTTTAATTTTAATAGAATTATATTTAATTAATAAAAACATTCTTACACTTATAATTAAGTATAAAACAAAAAGTTTAATTTGACTATGTAAAGATTACCATTTTTTGAAATTCTTAAACGTTTTTCCTATATATATCTTATATATATATGATGAAAAAGTGAAAAAATCTGGAATAAATTAAAAATATTATCAGTCAATCATTTTTTAAAAATTATTTATTGAAAATATATGTATGTATGGATATAGAATACATATAAAATTGTAATAAATATCAAATCACAATATCTTAAATATTCTCCTAAAATACGGCTTATTTGATAGGAAGGCGCAAGGATATATTTAAAAAAATAAAAAATATTCTCCAGAGAAAAGTACTATAGAGTTGTATTACAATATATTCAAATATATAAATATAGTTCAACTGATATACAATTGAATTTTGATAAAGAACATTTATATATATATATATATTCTTTTTAACAATTTTTTAACATTAGATAAATTGACAAAGTTTTAAGAAGTATAATTTACGTTTATCTATAATAGTTTATTAGAATTCTATAAAAATAAATTTCCATTAAAAGTAAATTTTAATAAAATGTTATGTAAAATATATTCTATAAAAAAAAACTTTTAAAACAACAAAACTAACTTTTTTATGTATTTCGTGAGTTAAAGAAATCACGCGAAGTATAGATGATATATTCAATCTTTTAAAAATATATTTATATACAATTTCCTTCAAAAAGAGAAAATTATCATATTTGATTGTTAAAAAAAAGAGATTACAAAAAAGAATGTTATTGAGTTTTAAAAAAACTTATGTAATTATTTGAAGTTTTTTAATTTTGGATAAATTAAAAATTTAATAGAGCAATAAAAATTAATGTGACATAGTAGTCAGATATATAATTTAAAACATTTTACTTTAACATGAATTATATCGTCACATTAAGGAATAATAAAAAATGTATTAGAATATGTGTAAATTTGTTTTGTAATTAAAGAAACATGTGTAAGGTGTAAAATTATTTACCAATAAAAAATTAAATATTTTTATTTTTTAAATAAATAAAAACACTTAAAATTGAAGCTAAAATATATAATAATAATAAAGTATTTTTTTTATATAAATAAATGCCCTCTTCATGATAAAATATAAAAGTTAATAAGTTTTAGTAGTTAGAAATTTGAAAATTTAAAAAGATTGAGTAATAAAAATTTATGCGATTATCGAAATATGAAGGATAATTCCATGAAATTGTGATAGTTAATGTATCGTAATGGAATAAGCAAGAAGAAACCTCGTTAATAGGACAAAAAGTTTTGAAAAGTAAAGACTGTAGATGAACTATATTATAGCTCCCTGGTGACTTTATAATCATAATATAAGTATATTTAATGGTCAATGTTATGTCAAAATAAAGAAGGTTCTTAAATTAGACAATTGTAAAGAATAACAGTAAACCAGAAAAAAGACAAATGACTCTTTCCGAGGTTAATACTACAAATTAGTTTAAATGTTTGGAAGAAATATCATCTAAAATGATCCCTATAGCGTAATATATATATTTTATTTCATGAAACAGTAGGTAGGATTTATTAATAATTGAAAGAGAGAAAATGTACATGTTTAATTAAGCTAATTTTTGATAAGGCGCTAGCTTTTATAAAAGATTTTCATTCATATTTGTTAAGAAATAGATTAAAAATATAGATAGATGAAAAGAATATATATATAGTATAAATTTACTTACCAAGAAAAACAATTATCTTAACATGCTTTATATACTTAAACAAAATTATACTTTTTCATAATATTTAAAAAAGTAAGGAATAATATTAAGAAATAAATTATCTTTAAAATGAAATATCATTAGTTCATTATTGCTATTATTAAAAAGAAAAATCTAACAAAAGATACTTTTGTTATATCGCATGATTGCATTCTTCTTCTATTCATTCATTAACTTATCACCACAAAAGTACTCAATTGACGTGGATTACCGGAAGTAAAAGAACTGATGCTACAACACAATTAGGCCTATCATTTATGTTTTATACAAATAATTTTTGAATGTATTAAACTTATAATAATACAGATTACACAAGAACGTATATATATAAATTTTAAATAAGAATATATTACTTATTGTTTGTTAACAATATATTAGATTGCTTTGCCTCTGTTATCTTTCCTTTTTTTTATTAATTTTCACAAGAACTTTTTCTAAAAGTTCATATCTTCATGTGCGCAAACTATATCTATATATATGGGGTTTATGGTCAAAATATTGTTTGGTACAAATTTTAACAAAATTAGTAAAGAGTCATTAGGGAATAAGTATTAGATATATCGTTTAACTAACACAGAAAGCTCAACATGCCTTTTCTTGATAATTTTCAAATGGATTGATATTTTTTTATACAAAGATAAACAATGCTATCAAAAATAGAATATATATTTAACAATATATATTTGAAGGAAAAAAAATCTCTTCAGATAGATTTTTATATATATATATGATAAAAATTGCTATTTGAATAAAAAAACAATAATTTATTTACCTAGTTATATTATAGTCTATCACAATTGTAAATGTATGGTAAATAATATTTTTATCATTATATTTGCGTGGAAATTAATTAGGAAGTAATTATATTTTTACTAAATTTTATAATCATGGAAAAAAAGTTATAATTTTCTTTTGGTAACTATATATATATAAATGATTCACACAAATTAATGTGTTATTATATGAGCGCCTTTTCTTAATCAATTTTGTCATGTTAATGAAGTAATTAGAATTGTAATATCTTGTATAGTAACGAAAATGATTTTTTAAAATATAAATGAAATATATGCATTATAAGAATGAATTAATACAAAATATCCATGATTATTAAGAATAATGATAAAATAATAATGAATAAATAATTTTTAAAATTGTAGAAAAAAATATATTTAGTAACTATGCAACAAAACTGTCAAAATAAAGACAAAATGTGCTCCAACTTTGTATGAATAATGGTAACTCTTCCTTTTCTTAAAATTAATGTTTTAAAAAATAAGAAGAAAATAATGTATATATCTTAATTATTTTGTAAAAGGTAAAAATTGAAGATTCTTAAAATAATGACATATTGTTAAGAGAGAATTTAGATAGCTCTAAAATTATAATGTAAAATAAGAAATAATTAGTAGTTATGAATATAAATTTTGAAAAAAAAATATATTCAATACCTAAAAACAATTTCACAATTATATATAAAGAATTTTTTTAAATTTTTTTTATACCATCTACCTGAGAAGAAAAATTATGTGAATATAAGGTGAAAAATTAATGCTATTCATTTATTTATGTTAACAAAAATAACTTTAATTTTAAAAACAGTGTTTCATATAATATTCAATTAATGCATTTAAAGAAAACTTTTATTTAAAAAATTATGGGTCTTAAAATAAAATATTGTGGACAATTGGATGGATTTTTTTCATTATGTTAGAATTAAAATTATGTTTTTCAGACAATATATTATATAAGTATAAAGGAAAACAAACTTTTCATATCCATTAAATATAAGAACATCGAACATATCATACATTTATTTACATTTCATTGAATTTATTTTTAAAATTATTAATAGAAGATTGGTTGCTTAAATTAGTTAATATCTCTCCCTCTTATCAAAATAATTTATATTATCATATTTCATTGGAATGAGAATTGGCGTGTTATAAATTTTTAATATTAATTGTTGTATTGAAGACCCACGCAATAGTTTTTATATTCTTGCAAATTTCAAGCTAACATATCATTTGGAAGAAAAAGATATGTGATAAATAAATTTTAAAATTCACATTAACTTAAATTTATATATCCATTAAAATCTTTTTTTAAAAATTTACCATTTCCTATTGATAAATTTTAATTGTTAACTTTTCATAATATTTTTATTTTCAAAATTTCACACATATTATACAGTCACATTGCGTAATGAATTGATCCTATTAATGTGTAATAGAACCTATTAATACCTATTATATAAGTTGGTTAAAAAAAATCAGATAAAATTAATTAAGTAAATTATTTGTACCATTAGGTTATTTATCTCATACCTGTCATACATAATTATCTACCTTATAAAATTATAAATAAACTACAAATAAAAGTGAAAAATAATTTTTCTTAATTGATTGTTATGTAACATAGGTTGTAAGATTGTGTAATAAGATAAAAAGAATAAATTATAGCTTATACATCATTTTGAGAATAAAAATTGGTCAAAAAACCGCTTAATTGATATGGATATATTCTTTTGTGATGCCGAACTTATTTACATATAAATCTAATACTATATAACTTATTACGTTAAAATGTTTTTTTATTGTAAAAATTATATCCATCTAAAAAATATATACAATATTTTATAAATGCCTATATGGCATTATATAATGTCTTTTAAATTTAGTACAATAGGGACATTATATCATTGTTAAAATTAATATTTAGAATAATAAAATATTAAAATAATTATATTTTAAACTTTTCTTATATACAATAAAAATAGTAAAAAGATATATTTGATTAGTAATATTATTGATATATCTTAAAGTTGTAGTCTCAAGGTAACTATATACTTAACAATTCTCAGTTTATTATTAAAGCAGGAAATTTAATTGTTCAAGTAAGAATTTTAATATATCTTTTACTTGACAAAATTCTTAAAATATTTGTATTTTTAAAAAAGGTAATTTACACTTTATATATTTACCTTCTTGTTATATTATTTTTAATACGCTTTTATGTCTTCATAAATGAGACTTTTTTTCATTTAAACTTATATATTACCATGACATATATAAAAATTCTAAATATAAAGCATTTAAATGTACTTGTGTAAGTAATAAAATAAGAGGATATTTGCCAAAAACTTATTTAAACAAAAATTTTGTATTATATTTCTAATAATATTTTAATTTGAATTATATTGTCTAAGTCAAATATATCATAAAGAAAAAATGTTTCATTCCTACTTTAATAACTGTAGGAGTAAAAAGGCATTTATAATGTATATGTCTCCATCTCCCTTCAAACTCATTATTTTGTGCCCTTTAAAAAAAGAAAAATCTTTTCGCATATATTCTTTTAATGTAACTATGAATAGATCAAAAAGATCCGACTATAACGTGACGTTGTCAATCTTTCTTCATAGGCATAAATAAATGCTCCTAGCATAGTATACAATACTTTTTGCTTTAATAATAATCTCTATAAATCTAATCATATTCTAGCTACTGTT
Source organism: Parastrongyloides trichosuri (assembly GCA_000941615.1). Classification (NCBI taxonomy): domain Eukaryota; kingdom Metazoa; phylum Nematoda; class Chromadorea; order Rhabditida; family Strongyloididae; genus Parastrongyloides; species Parastrongyloides trichosuri. The sequence goes on along the minus strand of LM523173.1, from coordinate 386,253 downwards.
TTTTTGTTACATTATTATAAACAAATGTTACGAAAAAATGTTCTCCTACTGAAACACTATTAATTGTAAATAAAAACATTTTTAGTTTTACTAATGGATTATTACTTATATTTGTTATACAATTTTATCAAAATATATTTTAGATTAGTTTGGAGATAAGTTTTTGTTTAATAATATATATTAAAATAACGTAGCATATACCAATCTATTACAAATTAAATCTGATAAAAATCTTTATATTAAATACTTATACTTTAGTCTAAAGACTTTTTTTATACAATAGTTAAAAAATCAAAAACTGCGTGAAATCATTACATTTTTAAAATAACATTATTTTTATTGTATATGTACTAATAAAATCACTCTCTTCATTCTCTTAATATATATCATACTGGGAGAAATTTTGCACATTTTAAATAACTCATTTTTTTTAAATTTTCGGCTTTCTTAAAAATATATACACATTTATTGTATAAAATAAATCACATCAATATAAGTGAAAAATCTTATTCCTCCGTCAAGCACTTAATCTCGCATCCTTTCTTTCATTTCCTATCTCCAAGCATAAGATACAATTTAATATCTCTAAATGCAAAAAAAACTTCATGACGCTACTTCCTTTAGTCATTATAACATGATCTAACGTATTCCGTCCTCAGATAGTCCAGAATAATGCTTATTCAAAGAAACCGTCGGCTATACCATTTGCCACATCTATGGCATACCGCGATTCAAACATAGGCGTTTCTTAGATAAGCTCAAAACAGACCAAACTGTTGGTAAGAAATGTGACAAGTTGTATTGTCATGTTTGCCATATATAAAGAGACATTTTACATTTTGATGATCATCATTATTTTATTTAGGTTTGTAACAGATAGTTGTTTCAAGTACCATATGATTAGTCTTTTGAAACCACTTGTTTATGAAACAGATATTTTTTTTCTTTTTTTTCCTTTTTAAATCTATAAGGTGCATAATTAATTAATTATAATAAATAGGAGGTATCAAAAAGTTTTCAAATTACATCTTTATAATTGACCTTATATGTAATATAAACTTATTTGTATGACTATTATTTTTTTAAATACACACCTATATACATTTGTTCTCTTTCCAAAGTTTGTACTTTAATAATTTCAAAAAATATATATTTTTAGATTTTATTGTTTTTGTTAAAATTAAATTGTGTTAAATTATTTATATCTAAAAGAATAAGTACATTTAATATTATATCTACCGAATATATAGGAGGAACAAAATGAGAATTAGAACAATATTAATATTTTTATTAATATCTATTTATCTCCATCTATCATCATCAAAGGGGATATTTGAAGTAAAATTAGTTTCATTTATATCAAAAAATATTTATCCTATTGAGTTAAGTATATGTTTAAAGGAGTATCAAACAGTTGTGGAGGATACCGGGGATTGCCGATTTGGGAAGAAAATTTTAAATTTAACCAAAGGTTACTTAGATTCGGAGAGGAGTGGAAATGATTCATATACATTTTTATTTCCTTTTGATATGCCATGGCCTGTAAGTTTTTTTTTTATTTTTTATAAATGTTAATTTGTATTCAATTTGTAGAAGTCACATTCAATTATTATTAAAGGAAGAGTAAAGGATGAAGATGACAAAAATGAAAAAGGTAAGGGTATTTCTTTTATTGATTATATTTTTATTATTGGATGATAAAAATTTCAAATGATTTATATATTCTTTTTGTTATCAAAAGTATAAATGATTTATAAGTTTACTACTAATGATAATCTTTTATTTGAACTCGTGCCATTTTTTATCTTTATTATTATAGATTCTACTATCATTGTTTATAAAGAAAGTTTTCTACTATCCGGGAAATCAAATTGGAATGTTGAAGTCATTACAAATAATAATGTATCAATGAGTTTTTTATACAGAATAAGATGTGATACTAATTATTATGGAATGGATTGTTCAAAGATGTGTCAGGGTGCTATATTTGGAACTGAACACTTTGAATGTGATGAAGATGGAAATCATATTTGTAAAGAAGGTTGGATTGGCAAGAGATGTGATCAACGTAAGTATTATTATTTGTATCTACTCAAGTATCTACTTAAAACAAAAAAGTTTTCTTACATAAAGTTGTTATTAATAACTTTCTCAAATAAAACTTTTTGTTTAAGGGGATTATTAATTACTTTTTCTTACACTTACTATTTTCCATTACTTAATCTTATATTCTTTTTTTTTAGCTGTCTGTAAGAATGGTTGTAGTTCAAGTGGAAAATGTGTTGCTCCCGATACATGTGATTGTTTTAATGGATATAGTGGTAAAAATTGTGAACAATGTATTCCTTTACCAGGATGCCAAAATGGTTATTGTAAGAATAAAGGAAATGAATGTATTTGTGAGGAAGGATGGACGGGTCATTTTTGTGAAATTAATCTTGTTCCATGTAAGACAAAAAATAAATGTAAAAATGGCGGAATTTGTTTGAATGACAAAGATGATATAATAAAATGTGAATGTCCTAATGGTTTCTTTGGAAAATATTGTCAGTTTAAGAAACCAACATGTGAAACACATCAATGCAAAAATGGAGGTACATGTGTTATGACAAGTGATGGTTCAGAATCTAAGCCAATATGTGATTGCTTACCAATGTATTTTGGAAAGTATTGCCAATCAGAAAAAAACTTAGAAGAGGATATCGATATTATTGCCATATCAACAACAGAAAAAAGCCTAATGTTACAAAATAATAATAATAGGACAGTTTCAGTAGAATGGAATTTAACGTCATGTTTAATTATAGTAGTATTACTTGTATCAATAATTATTTTTATAATAAAAGGAAGGAGACAAAATTATAATAGTAGTATTACTTGTATCAATAATTATTTTTATAATAAAAGGAAGGAGACAAAATTATAATCAATCGACACTTCCTTTACATCAAAAATATCATGCAGAGGAGTTGAATGCTTCAAGACTAGAAAAAATAACTAAATATTCTTTAGGAACCGCTTCAACAAATTGTACAAACGATAATGTTTATTCATGCGAACCTTTTTCATTGATAACAGAAAAAACTTTATCCTGTGAAATTATTACACCCAATCTACAGTTACATAATGGAACAATGTCAATTAAAAATAATTGTGAATATGATGAACTATACTCAGAGATATATAGTACCATAGTTGATGAATCAGTGCCTAAAACACAACTCTAAGAAAAACATTGTTTCATATATATTTTTGTGTAGATTTTTATTTATTTTGATATTTCAGAAAGGAGACATTTTTATTATTTTTGATGATTATTTATATTTGATATCTCTTTGTTGATATAATTTATTTTATATATCTAATGGTTCGCAACCGGTGAACAAGACTCGTATTATTATTTGAATATTTTTGCTTATATATACATATATTTTATTTTCTTATTTAAGATTCATATTTTTTTAAAAAGTTAACTTTTTAACTCTTTTTATTATTGTATTATATATTTCACACATAACTCTTTTTTGCTTTATAATTAATAATAAACATTTTATGTTAATTTAAACACCTTTGTTTAACTATGTATTGTTTTGATTTAAAAAGTTTATATAAACTTTATTTCTCAAAAGATTATACTTAAGGTAAGTAGATTAATACTTGTTTACAATGAGAATTGAATTAACAAAGAACTTTGTATCATTCCGACAACAGATATACATTTATTTATACAAATAATTTTTTATTTCAAATACTTATGTTACCATGGTTACAATATTCAATATCTTATGATTGTCTCTATCAATTAAAAGTTGGTAAGTTTAAAATGGTAAGTATATATCTTTTTTTTTTAAAAAAAATATATTTCATTTTAGTTATTATCAAGAAATAAATCATCAAAGCCAGGAAAAATACCATTACCATCAAGTAGTACAACTGGAAATTTTGATTTGGAAGAATTTCTTCTTAAAAGAGACTACTATGGGGCAATATCTATGCTTGAGTATCAATTAAAACTTGAACCAAATAATATTGATAACTTAGCTTGGTTAGGACATTGTGCATTTCATGCTGGAGAGTATAAAAAAGCATCAAAAATATATGAAAATATTTTAAAACTTGATAATGCTCCTTCTGAAACAGAAGTACATTTAGGTTGTTGTTACTTCTTCCTAGGAATGCATATGGAAGCAAAAGAGGTTTCAGAAAAGGGTGAAAAAAGTGATTTACAAAATAGACTATTGTTTCATGTAGCACACAAATTGGGAGAGGAAAAAAAACTTATGTTTCATCACAGTAAATTAAAGGATACCATTGAAGATCAATTATGTCTTGCTTCAATGCATTACCTAAGAATGCATTATCAGGAAGCTATTGATATTTACAAAAAGATAATATTGAGCAATAAAAATTTTGTTGCCTTAAATATTTTTTTAGCATTATGTTATTATAAGTTGGATTATTACGATATATCATTACAAGTTCTCCAAATTTATTTACAAGCCCATCCCGATAGTGTTACAGCAATTAATTTGGCTGCTGCAAATAAGTACAGACTCCATACACCGGAGGCAGCTCAAAATGAGATAAGACCAATAATGCATCTATTAAACTCTGAAACCTTTTTTGGTAAAGATTTATTAAGACATAACAATGTTGTCTTTAAACGGGGCCAAGGAGCTTTACAAGTTTTACCCTCTCTCGTTGATACAATTCCTGAAGCTAAAATAAATATAATAATTTTTCACCTGAAAAGGGATGATGTTTTGGCTGCTTATGGAATAATTAAAAACATGGAACCTCAAGTTGCACAGGAGTATATTTTGAAAGCAATTACATTTACATTAATTGGATATGAAAATAAATCTACAGAACATATAAAGGAAGCAATTGAATTATTTAAATTGGTTGGTGAAAGTCAAACAGAATGTGATACAATATCAGGAAGGCAATGTATGGCATCATCAAAATTTTTACAACAAAATTTTGAAGAAGTTTTATTGTATCTTAATTCAATTAAATCATTCTTTGTTGAGGATAACATATTTAATTTTAATTTTGGTCAAGCGTTGATGGGAAATAATGAATTCAAGGAAGCTGATGAAGCATTAAGATTTGTTAAAGGAGACCTAACTGATAGTTCAACTTACCAATATTGTATGCTAAAATGTCTGATAAACAATAAAAAAATAAATGAAGCAGAAGATTTTTTAAGGAGATTAAATAAAAAGAGTTTATTTTATGAAAAAAGTTTATCATTTTTTGCTAATGAATGTTACAAAACCGGTCAATATCATGCTGCATTACCAGTATTTATATCATTGAGAAATATTAATGGAAACTCTGAATTAACTGCAGCTGTCAGAGGATGTTGTATTGGGATCGTTAAAATGTTCGTTGAAGGAAAAGTTTCAAAGGATGAATTAAATAATGCACATGAAATTTTGTATAATGAAGAAGATGTCAAAAGTAGACATGCTTTAAATATAATTAATAAATGGAGGGAAGAAAATAATATAAAAATGATTTAATTATTTATTATTATTATTATTAATCTGAATTTGAACATCTTACAAATCTTACTACATCAGTAGGTGTATTTCCAATATACCAACTCCCTGTTTCATGATTACATTTGTACGTCCGTACCATTGTTTGGTCGTTATCTTCCGATGAAAACCATCCATTTCCATTTTCCTATATTTTTAATAGAATGATTAAATTTTAAAAAATAAATAAACTTACATTCATCCAAGCATAATCTAATGCATTATTTTGATTATTAGCATTATTTCTATTAATAACCGTACAAGTTACAATTGCAATAGTTTCACCATCAGCTGTGTAAGCTACATCTGATGAAACTTCAACTAAATTGTTTCCACTTGTTTGGATAGGAGTTGTACATTCATCTGTTAAAAAATTGGATTAGTTCTTTAAAATTTCAACTTACATGTTTTTACTGTTGTCGTTGTTGTTGCTTGCGTTGTTGTAGTATGATGAAAATGGGGTTCACTTACATTTATAATAAATGTTGGACTATCTGAATTGAAATTATTTTTATGATGAGCATTGTGATCAGCTTTCATACAACAGTTTACATTATGATATTGTCTAATAACTAAAAGTAATAATAGAACCAAGTACATAATAATTTTGTGATTTTAAAAAGTACAAAATATTAGAACACAAAAATATTTATATTTATATGTTTCATATAAGGTCAAGTAACCTGGTATTTTCAAATCTTCTAAAGGAACATCTTGATGCTTTTAAAGTGAACCTTTACACTCCAAAGGTCAATTAATGATAGCCGTCTGGTGGAGTCAAGATTAGGTCAATTATCATTTAAAATACTTACAATTTCAATAAAATTATTACGTTATATTAAATGTTTATTAAAATTTAAATTAAAAACTATATGAATGGAAGACAATTAATCTTCTTCTTTTAACTTTTGATAAACATTTCCTTTATCTTTATTATACATTTCCCGTCTCCAAAACCATCTTATCAAATGATCAATTCTTCCAAAGAAAAGCCAGACAAAAAATTTTAATATCAACATATATACAAATAATAGTTGAACTAACCATAAAAATGTAAGATGATAACACCATAAAGGACATAAAAGAGACCATATAGAAAAGGAGATAAATTTAACAAAGAAATGTTTCCATGAATCTTTAACCCAAATATTATCAATTGTATTTTTATCAAATGCTCTCCTACTTGCTAATGTTGGTTTATAAAAATTCTCCAATTGAATATCCTTCTCCTGCCATAATTCGGTTATCCAATTACTAATATTTTCATCACCTTCAGGAATTTCATTTATATCTATTTTCTTTACATCAAAATACACATTCTTGGGAACAATTCCACGTAATCCTAGTAACAATTCATTCTGTACAATATTATTTGGATAACCTATGAGAAAATTATTTAATTTACATTAATTTTATGTTTTCTTACCTATAGTCATATTATATACATGGGAAATACAATTATTTTCTCTCATTTTCTTAATTAAATGTACAAAACCAGCCGTTCTAGGGTATAAACAATAATTCAATGGTTTTAATCCCATCTTTGCTGCATACTGATTACTTCTCATTGTTGTATAATCTGATTTATCTGTTCCCTCCGGAAACATTAATATTTGGAAAGGTTTACCTAAATAGGTGAAATAATCAATTGATTCATCTATCATAGGTCCATCCTCTGAAATTTTCCTTTTAAAAAATAAGTAATTTGATGCAAGCATCCCAAAACCGACTCCTGGAAAGTATTGTAATTCATTTTTTAAGGCAATTTTTAGGTTAACAATTAACCATGGATTCATTCGATATAAAGCATTCCATATATATAACCAATCTAATCTTGTCCTATGATTCATTATGATAATAGAACATTTTGTTGCATCAATAACATCACCAGAGAGACGAACTTTGACTCTTAACAAGAATTGTAACAATGACTATAAAGAAGTAATTTTATAATTGGATCAAAAAAATGTTTTGTTACTTACCATCAATACAAATAACCAAAAAGCAATAGCCTGATCAATTAAATTTCTAAATTTTTTATGTTCCATGACAAATATTAGTGGAAGTAAGATACACATAATATAATTACCAAAATATGATGTGGTAACAATGGATAGACAAAAGAAAATTCCAATAGCTGGACCAAGTATAATTTTAATTGTTTTTTTACAAAATTTAAAACATGTTTTTATTGATCGTTGAAGATTCATTTTTGTCTCTTTATTATTTTAAAATCTCTTTAACTATATTTGTAGATATATAAATATCGATATATATATACTTAATATCAATAGGAAATACTTTTATATATATATATATCAACAATATATACGGTTTTGGATTATGATAATACTATGTGCAAAAGACAAATAAAGTCACCTTATCCTTGACAAATTAACCTTTATATTAAAGTATCTTATTAGATCCAAATATATGTATATATGAATAAAACAAAATTCTAATAATTCGAATCGTAGAGAAGAATGATATTAAGAAAATTTTTTTTTTCTTTCATTTTCTTTTGTGACCTAATTATGTGAATATAATTAATTTATCATATTATATATATATCCTTCTCTTGTACTACAATTTAATATTAATCTTTTATATCACTTTTTAAAATGGTATACATTTTATTATAATTTATATCTTTATTAATAAATATATATCATTTAAATAATATTTTCTATATATTTTTCTTTTCTCAACAAAAATCATATATATCATTGTACTTCTATCCAAAACCTCTATTTAACTATAAAGTTAAGTTACCTAAAACATGATTCACTGTTCAATTAAAACTTTTAAAGAACAACAAAAAGTTTAATTTTATATTTACAAATATACAAACCTTTTGTTTATAATTTATTTCTCCCTGTGATATACCTAAATTTTTTTATTTCTTATACTGAAGTGGTGCTTTTTTAACCAATTTATTAAAAATTTACGCAATAAACCACAAAATTTTATATTTAACTTTGATTTATACTATTCATTTTATATATATATTTTAGTGAAACTTGAAAAAAGAAACATCATTTTTGTCTTTAATATAAAATTACAAAACAAAAAATTTGTCACATATTTTTAAACATCTATTTTTATTTATTATTATGTATGGAGTAAGACATCTTGGACAAACAAGGTAAGTGATTTTTTTTTGTCAATTTCCATTGAAGTTAAATTAATATGTGTATATAATAATAAAACTTGATATATTGTGTAATATAATAATATTTTCAAAAAGAGAGTGTATTTTCAATGATGTTATACATAAATGAATTTGTATTTTTGTGCATTTACATCTACAAATTCTTTTTAACTTAGTACTATATATATAATAAAGACACAATATTATTTTAGAAAATGTCTATTTTAAACACACATACAAAAATTCTTCATTATAATTGTTAATTTTTGAAATATTTTTATTAAAATATATTTTTAAGAATTATAAAATTTGTTTAACACTTTTAAAGATGATATGATAGAGTACTATATATATAATAAAGACACAATATTATTTTAGAAAATGTCTATTTTAAACACACATACAAAAATTCTTCATTATAATTGTTAATTTTTGAAATATTTTTATTAAAATATATTTTTAAGAATTATAAAATTTGTTTAACACTTTTAAAGATGATATGATAGTAATTTTTATTAAATATTAAACATTTTTATATTTGAATTATGTGTTAATTATAATTATTTATTATACCTTTTTTGTAACAACCCTATTAACAATTAAGAGAATATATTTTTTAGTTATTATATTATTTCACTCAGTTACTTCATACTCTAAGATAAGTTTGAATAAATATCATTATCGATTTGTTTAACTTTATAATATCGTCAAAAGATTAATATTGCTTTTACCATGAAATGATTAAAATACACTTAAATAATAATGGTTGAAAAAACTTATTTATAAAGGTACTATGATTTGTCATACCCTTTTATATGCTAATAATCGGATTAAAAATATTATAAAATAAAACTTTTGATATGATATAGGTTTATTTTGTGTTATTATTTAATTTCTATCAACTTTATTATTTTCAATTTCTCTTTAATTATTTCTATTCTTGATGGTGATCATTTTTGCGGTTGATGGGAGAGACACTACGCGTCGAATATCAATCGCCGCCGCAAATATAATTATCATAAACATTTCTTTATTAAATGTTTAACTTTATTTCATTGTCTTTTTCCAACAAAATATATTCTCCATTCCTGTTTTGGTGTTTGTATTACCTTAATACATCGTATTAAGATATAAAAATTTTTATAACAGAAATTTAATTTTTATTAATAATTTCTCTAAATATCTTATAACTCTATTTAACAATTAATATTTTCTTTATAAAATTGCGTTATGACGACACCAATCTCTAGAATATAACGTCTTAATGATATGAGAAATGTTTATATGTACACAAAAAAATATTTCAAAAAATCGAATACTTTTTCTTTTTTAACATTTTATTTCAAAATTTATATCATTTTGGATCATGCATCTACAAGTATATATATATATTTTTAAATGTTTAAATATAAATTAATGCTATATATTGTTATCAAAATATATTTTGAAATATATTTCACTTTAATTTTATTTTTATTTAATTTCCAAGTTTACATATTATCATTTAATATTAATATTACAAATATATTTGTACCAAACGATTTGCCCATAATTTATGAAAATTATATTTCATCATTCCTTCTCTCTACTTTCAGATTTTTCATAATTGATTATTCTCTAATTGATAATTATTATTATTAATAGTTTGAGTACATTTGCTTTCAACAAAATATTATAATGTGAGTATCAATTTTCAAGTTTTATTTCTACGAAAAAGATTTATTTTTTTATATCTTTATATTTAATTTTATTTATAGGGATCAACAGCAACAATTTCCAAATGATAGAAGTCGCCTTCGTCGTACCTTCTTGGAGGATCCATTTTTTCAACAACATCGAGCATTTGACAATAATTTAGGATCCAGATCATTTGGTTCCAATCCACGTCTTGTTGATGATGATCACTTTTTTGATTCTTTCCCAAGTGACAACTTTGCATCACTTCCACGTCGGCCTACCAAATCGTTTTCTGAAATGAGACAAGGAAATATGCCAGGAAATGGTGAATATACAAGAACAATTCCCGTTAGAACATCACCACGACCATCCGATGAACATCAACAATCTCATTTTTATCAACCTCAGGGACAGCCATCTAATCAACAACAATACTATCAACAACAACAACAACCTGGAAATCAACAATACTATCAAACATCTCAACCAGGTTTTCATCAAAATCAAGGATATACCATTCCACCACAGGATTATATGCAAAATCAATTTAGAAATACAAACGGTGAAGGGAAGACAAAATCAGTACCAATAAAAATAAATAAGACAACAAGTGTCTCATCAAATGATTCTCAAAATTCCGGATCACTTAATACAGAAAAATCAATTAATATTAATCAACAACAAAAAGATAGTCAAAATTTATCTCAAACAAGTAATAATAAAGAAGAAACGACTGAGAGTAACAATAACAATAATGAGAAAAATATTATCAAGTCGACTGATCCACCAAAGGTTGCCAGTATCGTTGTAGATGGTGTATGCATTAATCCAAATATATGTGCAGTCGATATAGAAGATACCGAGGCAATGGTTGAATCAAAAAAGAAAAGAACCAAAGCTGGAAGAATGACACGTGAAGCTAGTATAGATGATTTCAACTCCTCTATAATCGATCTTTTGGATGATACCGAAGCAAGAGTTGAAAAGTTAAGGGAACAAGCCTCAGCCTTGGAACAAGAAAAGGAACAATTGTTGGATGTATTAAAACATATCAAGTTAAATGTTGACCTTCTGAGAGGGGAAGGAGATAAGGAGGATGTTGAGGTTATCTCAGCTCGAATTCTTAATAGATGTGAAACTGTTGTGGTATCTGTTAACACACCAAGAAATCCAACACAAGCAAAAGCTTTAGCTGAAATTAATGAGTTAGTTGAGAAAGCTTGCCTAAGAATTCCTCAAAATATAGAAGAAGCTAAAGATTGCTTAAAAAGGTATTCCAATGCCTGTAATCAAGATATGCCTGATGGCGCTATTGATCATAAATTTGAAGCAAAGGTAATTGAATGTACAGCTGATGATCAAAAGAAGGTTAAAAGGAAATTGGCAAACATTATTAGGCAAATTGAAATTATCCAAAAAATGAAAAACAATAAAGAAGAGAAGAGTGATGAACAGAAAGGGAATGAAAACAATGTACCAGAAGTAAAGATTGAGCATGCAGATGAAAATGAGAATAAGGCATAAATATTGTTCAAATACATGTTATAAAATTAACGCGACTTTTTAAAATTTTTATCAACACTTATATCCTTTGTTATATATAAAAATAAATAAATGTTTAGAAAGATTTTTTTATCTTTGACAAAGTTCAATATTTTTACTTTTTATTTGTTCAAATTACAAACCAGTAGAAATTGGGAATATATCAAGTTTGTATTATTATTTAAATCATTACATGTAATATTTTTGAATAACCAAAATATCAAATTTTTTTCTTTATTTTTCTCTAACATTATAAAGAATTTGTTTTTATATACAATTATTTAAATTTTTTTATTTTATAATTTGAAAAGCGCGTTATTAATAATAATTTCCTTTATAACTATTTATTCAAAAGTAAGTAAAATATTTGTATTCTATATTTATAGACAATATAATTGCTAGAACAAATAATATACGGCCTTTTTTTTTATTAAAAATAGATTTTTATTGTTTATTTTTATTATAAATCAAATTTGTTATGAGATTTACAGCTTCAAAAACGCACAACATTTATTGGTTATCATTTTAAATATTCATAGTTAATTAAAATTATCAAGTATCTACCTCGATAATGCTCTATTTTATATCTTTTTTGTCATTTGAAAGTAAATGTTTTTATATACAAACTTTGTATTTTATATGTTTTATTTTATTACAAAATGTTATTTTTTTTTTGTTAAATATTAATTATATACAGTCGTTATTAAATAAATTACTTTTGGATATTTTCTTTCCCCTTATAGTCTATAAATTTATATACTTTTTGTTTGTTTAAATATTCAACGATTTCTATTAAAAAGTATCCAAGGATTCGTAGCATTAAAACTATAGATAAAATGATAACAACTGAAAAAGAATTATAACTTAAAAAAAATTAATTATAACTCACATATAGCTATCATATCTTTGGATGTTGGAAATAAACTCATCTTAAAAATCCTTTTTACAAAATTATTTCCTTTTAGAATATTAATACAATTTCTTAATAAAAAGATATTCAAAATTAAAACCATAACTTTAAAATACACAAGACCACTAATTTGGGGGGTACTCCATTTTGTTATATTCCATATCAGTTTCTTCTCGGCTTTATACTTTTTACCACAAAGTTCACAGACTGAATTCCCTGAATGTTTTATCCATTCCATTAGACATTCATCATGCATACATCCCATTGAACCGTGACATACACATGGAGATATAAGGATTCCCGTTTCTGAATGGCATATCCTACACATTTGATCACCTTCATTATATAATTCATAAGCGATATGATTTGATCCTAGTGAAGAATTAATTTTATTGGTAAAAGTTACAGAGTATTCCTTTTTTGGTTCTTTAAAACAAATACTCTTTTCTTTACATAATGTCTTACTATATGGAGTTTTATCATTCTCCTCCTTTGTTAAATCAATGTAAGCTGGTGCTGAAGTGTTTAATCTTTCATTTAACTTCTTGGTCATTCTAAAAATTTAAAAACTAATTATAAATTCCCTTTTTCTAATAAAGATGGAAAGATTTGCATTTTATTAAAAGCATCTTATTGGCGCCTAGAGAACATTTTTTTAACAGGGACTTAATTCCAACACTATCAAAGAATAAAATTTTATATTCTAAATTTAATCATGTTTCGAAAATTCATTTCGTTTAGAAGTTTTGTTTCATATCATTTGAGATATCCTCTAATACATACTTTTAAATTTTTTTTAAAATTCAACATTATACCAAGGAACAATAAAATATTTATGATAAATGGATTGTTTGTATCTTTTCAGAATTTAATAAATTTCAAAAATAATGAAACATTTAATGATAATATTGAAAAACTTATAAGAGAATCATGGTTATATACAAAATATTCAAAATATGAATCTTCCCTTCAACGTCTTCACAAAGCATTAGAATTAGCTTATGAACAAAGAAATGAAATGATCATAACAATACTTCATTATGAAATTGCTAATGTTTATTTTTTGATGGAAGATTATGAAAACTGTGAAAATTTATATAAGCAAATATTAAGAAGAATATTACTGATACATAAATATTCAATGGAGAATCCTTCATTTATTTTTATATCATTGAAATTAGCTTTAGTTTTTAGTAAAAAGAATGATTTTAAGAATGCGGATGTCGGATTTAAATATTGTATAAATGAAATTAAGAAAATAATTGAAAAAGAAAGTGAATTGAATAATTGTTCGGAGAATACTTTTGCTATCTATGGATACGCTTTGAATCAGTATGCTCATTTTTTGGTAATTTTATAATTAATTTATATATTTATTTTATACTAGATTAATCAATCTCCAGATTTAAACTTGATCGGTAAAGCACAAATGTACTTTGAAATGGCAATTGAAGAAGGAGATAAAATATTTGGATATAACAATGAACAAATGCTTCATCTATTGAATAATTTTGCTGTCTCCTGTATCCTAAATAATCAATTTGAAATTGGTAAAAAATACCTCGAAGAAGCTTTGAAACGATTGTTATCATCACCTGATAAAGTTGAAACTTCTATTGCTATATATTGTAACTATGCCGAATGCCTATTTCATTTGGGTGATTTAAAAAATGCAAGAATATTTGTTAACAAAGCTTTAATTGAATCTAAACAATTTAGTAAGGAAATAGAAAATTTTGCTAGTGATTTTTATTCAAACTTAATAACTTCTATAAAACAAGAATAATTTTATTTTGCATTCAATATCGTCCATGAATTATTTGACCTCATCAATGTATCTCTTGTCCATGGAATATTTGGATAGACATAATTGATTTTGTATGATGATAAATTGTAAAAATAATAAAAACTAACATGCTCTACATACATTTTTTTGTTTTCTATAACTGTTAAATTATTCTTTTTGAAGATATCATATCGTGATGGTAAATATATATGAAGTAAATCTCCTAACGGTGTAAAATTATCTTCTTTCTTATTCTCTTTAGGTATTGTATAACTATTTTTAATTTCTAATCCAAATATTGATGTATTATAGTTAACTTTTTTATAGTAATCTAGAGTTTTAATAAGAGATCCATTAAATGATAGCGTTTTTATTTCTTGATCTAAAGCTGGTATAACTACAAATTGGGCATTATTTCTACTTCTTAGTATACAATCATTTTTAGCTAATTCATCAAAATGATAATTCCTATCAAAATTTGGATTTCTATATTTATCTTTTTCATAGTTATAAGGAAGATTACTCCAATAAATAATTTTTATTTTGTTACCATATTTAATATTAAATTCTTCCAAAACAGAAATAATCTTCTCACTTATGGAATTAACATAAATATAAATTTTTGAAACATCGTGTCTAAACCAATAATCTATAAAAACGATCAATTTGTTGATATTATCAAAATTTGTTAACACTTTTGTGCAAACAATCAAATTTAATTTAGAACTCGTTATTACTTCTTTTTTAATTAAATGCTGATATGGTTTGAAGTTTTCTTTATTAATCAAACCTAAAAATGATTTGTAATTTGATTTTTCATTTGTAAATTCTTTTATCTTTATTAATTTAAAATAACTTTGTTGGGAATTTTTATGTGTAACATATAATATTTTTACCAAATTGTTTTCATACCACGCAGAAGCCACATATACATTGTTATCAAAAGGCAATGATCCATTATTATAAGTGATATTTGAAAATTTTGAATTTGAAAATTCATTACTAACTTTATCTGACAATTTATTAAGATTTTCAGTTATCTCCTTATTTGATGATAAGTAATCTAACTTATAATCCCATAATTTATAAAATTCATTACTTTTACATATTGAATGATTATAAATTAAACTTGAAAATGGATTTTTCCACTTTCCAAATACATGACTTCTCGATCCCAATGTATTCATTTTCATCCCATGAAGTAAAAAATCTTTGAAACACCACTTTGAATTTGTACTCCAAATATCTCTAACCCAACTTTTAAATGGAAGGCGTCTCCATACACGAATACTATTATTAAATATTATAGCTTCTGGATCTGTTAATGTATCACCACTTTCATAGTTAATTGCTTCAGTACATATTGAATAATTAATAAAATCGTTCCAATTTTTTATAATTTCATATATAAAATCACACTCTTTCTTTTTATCGTTTAACCTTTCATGACCAAATTTATCAACAAAAAGTTGTAGAAGAGCTCCATTATCTGAGCCATGAAATGATGATGGTGTTTTATAAAAATATTGTGACCAATCATATAGAAATTGTCTCGATTTTAATGTATTTTTAATTATATTTGGTGATGCTGCTATTTCATGGGTAAATGTACGTTGTGTGAATACTATATCTTCATTCTCATTTATGGGTAAATATTCTTCAAGTCTTTTGTATGGATTTATTACTCCTATATCTGCATCCAATGTAAAGACATACCTTGTTGTATTTTGATTATCTTTCAAGTAATAATACAAAGCACAATGCCTGGCAAAAAAGAAATCTTCCTGTGGACATAATATTGGGATAGTTGTATTTTTAAAAAAATCCAATATTTCAAATTTATATCCATAATGAGTAGCATAACACATCATTGAATTTAATGGAATTTCATAATTTCTAAAATCTATATTACTTTGTGTTATAACAATTATTGATATTGAAGATGGTTCAATATCATATATTTTTTGTCCATCCTAAAAACATTATTTTGTAAAAAAGATTGAATAAACATACCTCATGAAAAAGAAAATTAGGAAAAGTAGTACTTGTAGGTTTATCATTTATTCTCCAGATAAAGAATAAAATAAGAAAAATTAAAAAAACTCTTATCAATATTTTTATGTATTTCAAAAATATAACATTCTCAAATGTCATTATTGGTTTAAAAGATTAAAGTATTTTCTTCATAATGAACCAATTAATAAAATTTATTATATAACAAAAATTTTTATCTTAAACGTCAATCTATTTTTTTATATTTTTGTTCTACATATCAAAAACGTAAAAAAATGATGTAATTCTTTTAAAATTTATCCAATATAATAAGGGAATTAGAACTGAGTGAGTAGACATATAACGAAGTATGTCTAATTAATTAAATATTTAATAATATGTTTAAAAACTAATTTATTTTGGCAAAATATATGAAGGAATAAATTGTTCTCTTAGAATTATTATAATTATATAAAAAAATAACTGTTGAATTTTTCCATCCTCATATAATGTATAGTTTTTAAATAATTCAACATTAAGAGATTATTTTAGAGATACGAAATTGTAGCTGAAAGTTTATCTGCCTCTACATTCATCTTACACATTATAATTTTTTAACCACTAACTTTATTCCAATTTTTTGTATTTTATTGTAAGGTTATATCTATACTTATAATTTCTCTATCTCATAAAAATAAATGTTAAAGACTTAGTAAAAAAAAAATTAAATAATCGTGATTATTTTGTTATTCTAAAAATGAAAAAAATAGCTGTTTATATTTAAATATCTCTGTTTTATTGGATGACTTTCATCATTTTAGATCATAATGAAAATAACAATACATCTATGAAAGAAATAACTTAATTTTACATTAATTTTATTTGAATATTATTTGTTCATATACATGAAAAATTGTCAAAAAATAGGACACTTTCTGGTTTATGTGTTATTATAATTGCAATATTTTTAAATTATGAATCTTTCTGACTTCTCTTCTTGAAATATTCTTCTTTTTTTATATTCTTAAATTTTTCAATATCACTATAAATTTTTTCATCAAAAACGGGTAAGTTGGGTAACAGATATTCCCTCCATATTTCATTACAACAATAGGTATCAAATGATATAGTTTTATATGCCTCTTTTAATTCGTCAACTCTTATAAAGTTGGCACGCATTTGTTCTTGACACTTTTTTTCTTCCTCTATTATATTGGTATCAATAATATTTAATTCATTGTTTTTTTTTTGGATATACTTTAATTGTTCCATCTTTTCATCAATCACCTTATTCAATTCTTCCATAATACTGTATCGTTTATTATCCCTCTCAATAAATTTTGTTAAATCATCCTTCTCTCTTTCCATAAATCCCAAAGTTTCCTCATTTCTACTTTTCTCTTGAATTATAAAAACATCATTTAATAATATATCATTTTTTGCGTCTCTTAACCATCCCAATATCTTTTTATACTCCTTTTCCAAATCAACTAATCGCTTCTCTGTAATCTCTATATTATTTTGCAATCCCGTACCTTCTTCCTCACCTTTCTTGATATCATCCACCAAATTATTTTTTATCTCATATAATTTTTCAATGTTTTTCCTAACTTCAGATAATTTTTCTCTATTCTTACTATAATCTTCACCTTTAACACAATTATTCTCCAACTTTTTCAGCTGCGCATCCAAATAATCTTTTGATTCTAAATTTGTTTTCACTCTATCCTTAAATTCATTAGCATGTTTTGCTACTTCCAAACGCGCGGAATGCAACTTTCTCATCAATACCAATGTCTCCACTATCAATGAATTATCAGGCTTAATTATCCTATCTACCGTTAACTCGTCTTTTTTCAGATAAAATTTTAAAATTTTCATCAATTTTTTTGTATAATAAAATTTTTCTAATGTTTTTGGATCTGGCCGGATTTTGTTAGAGGTTTTAAAATTATCATAGTCAGCCGTCATCATTTCATACAATTGAGTTAGTTTTGAAGCAAAATTACACTAAAATTAAATTTATATCAGCCATACTTTCCACAATTACCTTTCCATTTTTGTTGTACAAATCCTCATATTGAATTTTAAGACTTGGATAATTTTCATTAAAATATGCTATATGTTGTCTGATTGAGGTGGCTGTCGTCATTGTTTAGTGAATAAGGATAATTTGTTTTATTCTTCTTGATTATTAATTTATATTAATTTGAATGTTACATTTTCTAAAAATTTGAATACAAGAAGTGATAAAGACTAATTTTAAACAACTATCATTTATTTATTAAAAATATAATTTTTACGTTGGTAGTGGTTTAACATTCCCATTCGAAGGCATATTAGGAATATTAAACTTTGGTATTTGTGGTAAGTTATCAAAAAAATTGTTATTACCAATTCCAAAATTGAAACCTGGAAAGTTTGGAAATCCATGTTGTCCACTTCCTATCCCATTAAATGGATTTATTGCTTCATCTTTGTTTTTATTATTATTTTGATTAACAAAATTTGGCATAAATGGAAAAGGTGGAAATCCTGGTATTCCATTTTTATCTTGTTTCAAATTATTTCTTTCAATCGGCATTTGTTTATTTATAGGAATGTTTTCTTTGTTAATCTCTTCAATATTATCCTTTATGTAAGGTTTTTTAATATTATTTATTAACGGTTTCTCAATTGTAGGTGATATCTTTTTTATATAATTTTTATCCAACATATTTTCTCCTTCTTTCTTTGTGTCCTCTTCATAAAAAGGACCTGCTAGAGGTGAAAATTTTGAAGGAACCGGAAATACTTCTTTATCAGTTAAATTATTATTACTATTTGATTTATTAAATATTGGAAATAAAGGTTTATAGGGTAATTGAGTTGTCGATGATAACGTAGTTGTTTCCACAGTTATATTTTCTCTCTTTTTTTCAAATTCATATGGAAAAAATCCTTCTGAATTCTTTTGGTAATTTTTATTTTCAATGGGAGAACTATATATTGGATCTTCCTTTTTAAATGTATTTTCTAACATTGATTTGTCAATGTCTGGTTGTAATTTTTTTTCCTTGATATCCTCATCTTTTCTTTGAGATTCTTTTGTATATGGTATCTGAAAATAATTCATTTCTTTTGGTTCCTCTGAATCACCCATAAGTGATTCCTGACTCATAAAAGGTGTATTAGGTGAAAATTGTGGAAAGTAATTGTTTCCTTGAGAAATAGGATCGTTATGAGAATAAGGATTAAAAGTCATGCTATTTGATGCTTCACGATTTTGTCCTTGACCTGTTTGTATTGGATTGATTAATGAAGGTGAAAATTGTGCTAAAAATTTGTTTTTATTTTCTTAAATAATTATTTTTTAACTTACTGTAAGATATAGTGAAAATATTTGTGATTAATAAAATGGGTACTAATATTAAAAACATAGTTATATATTTTGTATGAAATGTCTTTACTCAAATTTTCTTATATATATTTCCAATTTGACTGTTTTAATTGTAAAATTAATATTATTCATTATTAATAATATCCCCCTCATTATATTGAAGATATTTCTTCCAGATTTTAAATTAATATTACTTTATTGGAATGCTCTTTTTATTTTATATGATCAAGTTTTATACATCTTTAAACTGGATAAAAAAAAGTTAAAATTGAACAAAACTATTTTTATTGTATATGACAAAGTTTATAAATTCATTAGTTCAAATTAATATCTATAACTTGAAGCAATTAGTTTCATAAAAAAAGATATACATCGTGTCATTACAAATTTTATTTCAAAAAAAACTTTTAAACATGTAATATTCTGTTTTGTTAGTTGAAAGTAAATACCATCAAATTCTTTTTAACATTTTTATAACAAACAACTTTTTTAAGTTGTTTTAATAAATTTTAAAAGAATCATGTTCATCTTTTATCTATGTTTATTATACTTATTTTAATAAACGTGATAAAATATAAATTCTTATCTTTTATATAATTTTTTTTATTTCATTTTAATAACCATAATTTTGTACTTTTATATTGAAATGTTTACTTAATGTGGTACGTGTAATACAATTTTTTTTTATTACATTAATGTACTTTCCGATAATGATAATATAATCTATTATTTTTAAAGTAAACAAAGCACATTCATGATTTATATATTTTTCATCACATTGTATATAATTAAATATTTCTTATATCAATAGTTTAATGTAAACTAATATTTTCAGCATATCACTTGTCTAAAGCTATCATTAGCAATCTGTCATTCAAAATTTATTCCATTCATAAGATTGATATTATATTAAAAATATATTTTAAAAACATTTTTCTTCATAAAAAAATTATATAATATGAATTAATTTGATCTAATAGGTGAATGAAAACAAATGATTGAATTGAAAAAATGTTATAAAATAAAATTATGTTCTTTGCTGGGTTGTGATAAAAAATGTAAAGTAAAAATAATTATATTTATTGGCCTAGAATTAACAAAAATTTTAAATTAAACAATTTATAATAATATAAGATTGTGAATATTTATCTGTACAGTATAATAGACAAAACATATGTAGTGGAATGTAAAATATGCAATAATAATGATAAATGTATTTTTTGTGATTTGCGGGAATCATAAGTATCTTTTACGTAAAACTACAATAAAAATTTGTTTCACATAATTTAATGCCAAATCACTGGGATTAATATATTATTAAGATGTTTTTTTACCAAATGGAACCATAGCCTGTTGATATACTAAAATTAGAATCACATCGGTTTCTTTTTTTACATTCAACTATTGGATTATAATAATTATTTTGTTTGTTTGCCATAAAGCTAGAAACTGTAACGATAGATCCACAACCAGAATCAAGAGAACTGGGAAGGCATGATGAAGTTGTTGAAGGATTATTAGATGATTCATTAATAAATATTCCACTTTTTCCCAATGTATTTAATGTACTTGATTCTACATTTGATATACTAAGCATTTCTGTATCATCAGAACAAACATCCTCATCAAAGTCATCCTCCCATGCCATTTCTGATGTAAACCAAAATTCAGCTTCTGTTCCAGCAAAATATTTTGAATACATTTTATCTACGATATCTGATTGTTCTTTAGTAAAATAATTTTTCCAATCTCGACTTCCTCCTTTACGAATAAAAGTTTCATTCCGTCTAAAAAAAAAAATTAATTTTACAAATTAATCGACACACTTTTATATATATATATATAAATTTCATTTTATTCATAAACTATTAAATATATATTTTACCATAATATATCATTTCTATTTTTATTAAAACAAACTAACAAAACAACAATTTAAATATAAAATCTAAAGAGGTTATCTTGCGCAAAAAAGATTCAGGATTGTAATATATTACTTTCATATCGTTATACTATAACATAATTAAATGAAATTACTTTCAACATCTCAAACATGATAGATAGAGTTGTTTACGATTATCAGTTGTTAGTTACCTAATAAATATTCCAAAATTAAGATCATGTCAAATCAACATTTGTCATTTTATCATACATGTTATAAAAGACTATTTTAAAATTTTTTAAATCATTTTTAAGGAGCATGTTATTTTTTAAAATAAATCTAAACTTGATAAAAGGTCAACTTTATTTTTTGATAATTTTTAATGATGTCAGACTTACAGATGAGTGGATGGAAACCAACGACTTTGATTTCTTTTCATACTTTCAAATGTACTTTCGTTAACAATATTTCTTAATGTCTCTAAATTTTCAACCATTTCTTTAGCACGTCCTCCCAAAAATTGTCCTATTTTATAGACAGCATCCTCTAAATCAGCAAGCATATCTTCATATTTTAAAAAAAGTACATTATCATCATAAATATGCGGTAACCAAGATTGAAGATGTTCAAAATAATTTCCAAAAGCAAGTTTTCCTTCCATGAACAAGTTAAAGAATGTAGCAAATTTACCATCTTCCCAATTATATATTTTGAAATTTTTGTTATGATGATAGTAGCTTACTAAACAATCTTTTGGATTTCTAATACAAAAAATGTATTTTGCATTTTTACTTTTAGGACAATTTGAATAATTAAAATGTGTTTTTAGAAGTCTTGGAGAGGTCAATCCATCAACATATTCAGCTCCCATTCTTTCAATCATTGGAGATGTTGTTGAAAGCTCTGAAATATCCAAAATTAAATGGTGATTAATTATATAATTAATAAAATTTAGTTACCTTTACCTTGTTGAGGACCATAGTCAACTTTTAATAGTTGACATGATATATGTTGTACCCATGTTGTTCCGCATTTAACATAAGTACAAACAAATACATCATTATCACGAATTGTTAATATTTTAGCTGATCTTACAGATGTTGGTTTAAATATTGGTGGCCAATGTTCATTATCAAATTTACATTGTTTAGGATGTCCTATTTGTTGATAAACAACTTTACCATCCTCCTCATGAATGTATATCGTATGATGGCATGCTGTTTCTTTTAAAAAAGGAAGTATATCTCTTTCCTCATTTTCAATAATATTAAAGATATGAGATGGCCTTTCCTTGACAAGCATACTTAATATCTTTGTTTATTGAATTATAAAAATTGTTATAAAATATTAGTTTTATTATTAGTATAGGAGTAAGAAAGTTAAAAATATAAATAAATTATATATTTTCTTTATGAATAACTTTTAACCGTTTACTTTTAAATATCTAAAAAGAATAATATTATATGTGTTTATAAGATTTTGATAAAATAAAAAATATGTGATTATTAAAATTTTTATTATAATTACGAGTAAGTAGGATTAAAATAAAAATTTGTATAAAGTTTAACCTTTAAATAAAAATATGAGATAAGAATATCACTTTTCTTATCATTAATATTTAAATACCAGCCCCTAAGTATTATGTAAAATAGAAGCTAATCATTCTTATAATGAGCTCACACGGTTACAGTCATGTAACATAATGTTTCTTTAAATTAATTTTTCCAACCTCTCACCTGTCCTTAAATACTCTCACATTATCTTATATTAACTTAATATTAACATGACTGATAATAAGATATAGTAACTATATTGTCCGGTTGCAAGAAATTCAAGCTTTAAAGCCCTGCCTTTCTTTGATCATACACAATAGCTATAAATTAATATATAATAATAACATGTGGGGGCATGGAACCTAACGTCTTCGTCAATTTTTATTCTTTTATCAAGGCGGTACTTGTAATAACTGTTCAGAAGCTTTTGTTCCTACATTTTAAATTTTTATTTTGTGACATAGAAAAATTTTAGACATAAAAATAAAAGATAATATTTAAATATAGCTATCAAAATAAAAATTGATAAGAGATCAAAATTATTTAAATGACAAAACCTTATAAACATTGGAAAATTTTCAATTATTTCTATTACATCATCTCCATAATATTCTTTTATATTGAAATTGGTAAAAAAGATAATTAATTAAGGTTAATTATTTGTTAAAAAATGCTTCATAGCAATACATTGACATTAAATATCACACATTTCTTTATTTGATGACAAAAAAATTATGTCATAAAGAAAAATTATTATTATAAAAAGAAATAAAGTTAATTGTTAAAAAATGTTTTGATTTCAGTTTTCGAGACAAACAAGAAATTCTTTTCTTCATTGTTCTTCTCATCTTCATCAATCATGCTTTTATTGTTAATTTTATTTTTGATTTCAAATTGTTAACATTTTAGAATATTAAACGAAATGAATTTATTTATTTTCAAATCAAAATAATATATTAATAATAATTAATTTCCACGACGGATATTTAACTGTCAATTTCATTAAACAATCATAGCTACACTTTTTCTTATCAATCTTAAGAACTACTTTTTTAAACAGAAATCTTATCAAATTTTTGCAATTTATTCAAATAATCAGGAGAGATATTGTTATTATATTTAAACTTCATTTTGACCACATCAAATAAAAAATTATAAAAATAACAACATATTTGTGATAAAATTGTAATTAATGATTGTAAATTCCTTTTCTTTATTATCAATCTTTATTTTTCCTGAATGCCAAACTATCACAATCGGGTAATTGTTGAAATTAATAATTTTGAAATATTAATGAGTCATCTCAAGTTGTAGTAAACATATTTTTAAAATCCAGACTAATTATTCTAATTCATTAAATAATTAAAATAGAATGTTATTTACCAAAAATTTTACATTCCTTTACCACATGGCATAAAAATATTTTAACTAAAAATAGAAACTCCATAATTTATAACTTCTGTAACACAGGTAGACAGACTGTTATAATTATAAATAATATATGAGTTATAGGATGATGATGTGTCGTTACTTTAAATTTTTATACTTTTCATATACTAGAATAAGAAGAAACTTGCACACGCGTGACAATACCATACTTTTATTATTACCTTTAGTAATTAATCTTTTGACAAAAAAAAAAATAATAAAAATTCAAGTCCATTGATAAGTTTGTTAAACATATTTTATTATAAACAAGAAGTATACATTTTGAGTATATGGCAAAAATATAGCAGCCTTAAGAAACAAGTTTATATTACTTAACAATTATTATTATACCTATTAATCATTTCTTTTATATAACATAATTCATATAAATCATTAAACAAGAATATATCAAACTTTGTGAATATCAAAAAGTATTGTCAAATTTCAAAAATTATTTTTATATAATATTTTTCTTTTTTTAAATATTGGGATATTTTAGAAATAAAATAATTTATTTTAAACAAAATATTATATTTATTAATTGATTATTACATTCAAAAAATACGATATTTTGTATACTATTAAAAACTTTATTAAACATTGATAAAAATATTTGGCAAATGTTAATAAAAAATAAAATAAAAACATATACTCCATATTAAAAAATAAACAATTGAAAAACATTAATTTGAAGCATTTATCATAATATAATTTAAAACAGTATCACAAATTATATAAGCTATATTGCATTATCATCTTCCTATTGTTCTATCTTAATATTGTTTATATGCGAAAAATTGAATGAATTTTATTTTAGGTCATTTAAACCAATATTTCTATTAATAGATGAAAATTATATTTACACAATCTATTCGTTGACTTAAAATAATTTTAATAAAAAAAATATTCTTGGCATATAGACGTGCTCTTACATATGACAACTTTTTTCTCAAAAATATCATTTATTTATTTATAGGGTCTTTTTAAAATATTTGATAATTTCTAGTCTTTTTTAATATTTTAACAAATAAAACTTTTTCCATGTTAATACAATAAGTCTATTTATTCATATTATGTATTTATCTTTCCATTCATACAAAACTAAAATGATAACATTATTAAACATAATTATTTGTGTAATACTATTTACCTTATCAACTGTTGTTTCTCACTATTCAACCAAAATAATTGAAACCAATATTTATTTTTTTCCAACAAATCATTTCAATAAAAATTGAATATATTTGCAACTTTGCAATTTTAGCAAAATAATCATCCTACTCTTATCAATTCATTTTACAATAGTTCCAAATTTAATACTGTACTTGTTACCAAAAATGTTTCTTTTTGATAATAAAAATAAGAAGAAAACTTAAAATATGTGTACTGATAAATAAAATGTTTTATCTATCAACTTAAAATAATACCAATATTTTGATGTTTATGTCTAAGTTTGGTTAAATATCGACTGGTGATTTCATTTAATTTATTATAACTTTTGTTTGAATCTTTTTGAACATAATTAATTTGTTTAAAAATTATTTCATAAAATATCATCATCACTTATATACATGTAAAAATATTTCTTCCCAGCTAATAAATTGAGTGTATCTTAATTTGATGATGCAAATGTCAAGAAATGGTGATAAGAATCTGATATTATTTATTAGATATAATTAAAAAATAATATTCCAACATTTTCCTATGTATTATTTTATTAATTTTAGTGATAATAAATCTTTCTCAACTGTTATTTGATATTACGTCTTATCATGGTAAGCTTTTTCATGTTATCCGGAACCTCAATCAGACTGTGTACAATAAAAATATATTTTTTTGCAAGAAATTTATATATGCACAATATATATATAAGTATATATACATTTTATTAATAATCAGAAGAGGATGACGACAAAATGTTTTAAATTTAATAGTAGTTAAATGCGTTTTCCGGGGTCATTATTTAACCTTAGAGTTTCATTTTTCCCCTATCCACATACACTACAAATTGGGGAATAATTAAATCACATGGCAAAATTATGAACTTTTCTCGTGACAAAAATATTATATATTATTATTATGAAAAATTATAATTATTATAAAAAGAATAACAGGTTTTATCAAATATATGATATTTTTAACGTAAACTATCTTCTTCTTTTGTGCTCCTCTGTGTAAAAAGTTTTGTCTATTTATGTTAAAATAAAAATTTTCTTGGTAATATATCAAATTGGTAACTATAAATAGAAATATATAAAAGATTATTTAAATCAAAATTTGATCAAAGATATGTGATATGACAAAAATTACCAAACTTTATTTTTATAATAACAAGTGAAGAAATAATTTCTATATTTCAAATTAAATTTTAAATTATAAATAATAAAATAAATTATTTTTAAACTTATTAAAACGTTTTTATTGTTTTTGTTAACAAATTATTTTATTTATACGCTCTCATTAGTATAATAAACAATATAATAAAAGTATAAACACATTTAATTGATTAATCTGAAAAATCAAAATGTGATATAAACTTTAAAATTATAGACAAATATCTTCTTTATGAATCTTCCTAAACAAAAATGCCCTATTTTTGAGAGTTTCTTTTATTTAAAAAAAACTTGATTTCAATGTTTTGGAGTAAATATTCTTTCAAAAAGGTCATTTTAAAAAAACAGGAAAATACAACGTTAAAATACATTAACATTTATACTGCAATGAGGGTAAAAATGTTGAAAAACAATCTTTTTATTATCAATATAAAAATTCATGTATATTTGATGATAGAAAACAACATCTTATTCCTAGTTAACATAATTGCTCCATTTTTTTTTNTTTTTTTTAAGGCTATCATGATTTAGAAATATAATCTCATATAAAATCAAACCACTTATAATCCATAAATACTGATGTGAAATGTAACCAAAAAACTATTATTTGAAATTCAATGTTTTCATTGGCATTTATAGCTTGCTTTCTATCCATATTTGCAATCACACTAAATCTCTTTTGGATTGCTTTATTTTTTAATCAAATTTCAAATTCATGGAAAGTCTTTGATGTCGAAATTAATGAAATCAAATTAAATGGAATACTTCAATGGAAAGAGGTTAAATCTATTCCTTTAAATGTCCGTAAAAATATTCGTGATAATTTCCAAGAGTTTGTTAAACGTAACTCAAGATCCTCTTATAATATTCCTCCACAAACGATTAAGTATAATAATAATAATAATAATTATGAACAACAACAACCAGATGAAAGTTATCTTATAACACAAAATATTCCACCTAATGAATATTATAATATGAATAATAATAATGATTATACTAGTTTTACAACTCAAAAAATGAAATATTTTAGTTCAAAACTTCCCTTTGAAGGACATGTGTTAAGTAAGGTGGTAAGAATTGTAAATAATGAAAATTCGTGTTCCTGTTTAAATGTTCCAAATCCTTGTAAGAAAGGTTTACCAGGACCACCGGGTAAAAAAGGTTATAATGGATCGGATGGTGTACCAGGAACAAATGGTAAACCTGGTATTCATGCGACTTCATCAATTGATATGTGTATGAGTTCTCAGAGTTTTTGTATAAGTTGCCCAATAGGAAAACAAGGATTACCAGGGAGCCAAGGAAAACGTGGATTAAGAGGGTTGAAAGGAGTCAATGGTTCTTCAGGATGTCCTGGTAAACATGGTATTCCAGGAATTCCTGGAGAACAAGGGGATAATGGCCCAGGTGGGCCACCTGGAATTGATGGTGTACAAGGGCCTCCAGGTAATGATGGGTATGCTATGAAAGCTAATCCTGGTTTACCAGGTCCAAAAGGTCCACCTGGAATCCAAGGCCTACAAGGAGACGATGGAGATCAAGGTACTCCAGGAAAACCAGGAGATATTGGAATTGTTGGAATGCCTGGACTACCTGGAAATCCTGGAATGGTTGGAATTGATGGGGAACCTGGTGATATCGGTAATGATGGTTCACCAGGACAATATTGTCCATGTCCAAAAAAATCAAATGAAAAAAATAATGTAAATATTGTAAAAGAAAAATTAGAAACCGTTCAACAAAATCAATATAATCAGGAAAGTATATCACCAATTTCACAAAGTAATTTAAATACAAATACTCAAGGATTAAGAGGAGAAATTGATCAAATCAATGTTCCGAATACACAAAATAATAATTATGGTAGAACTATTATAAATGAAAGAATAACAAATATTTCCCAAGTACAATCTATACCATATGTAAATTCTCAAAATACTATGAATCAAACAATTCATTATGGAACTAGATCAGAAAATAATAAACCTTTAGATGAGACTATTGGTAGTGAAAGAATTGTAAACAATAATTATGAAGGAGAAGATGTAAATTCAAATACAAATATAACACAAATTAATAATCAAGCTGTTTACATTCCTGGATCAAATACTCCAATCGATGACAACATTCACAAAGGTAATGTTAAAAATCAAACTATTATTGAAGAAAATTATGAAATATATAATACACATCATAATAATGAAAATCCAAATATGAATAAAAATGTACCACAATCGCATACAGAAGTTAATCATCATCAAGTTTACTATGGACCTAATAATGCCAATACTGTTAGAAATCAAACTGTAATAGAAGAACATTTTAAAATACAAAATAATAACGGTGATTATGTATATCAAAATAATAATAATGAGAATTCAAATAGAAATGGGGAACAAATTCATCAAGAAAGTAATGGTAGTGGTCCTAATATTATAAACACTACTCAAAATCAAACTATAATTCATGAAAATTTTGGACCACAAAACAATGGATATTCACAACAAATTTATAACAATGAGAATCCAAATAAAAATGGACAACAGACTCATAAAGAAGATAATACCGGCAATATTCCTAATATCATGAGTACTATCACAAATCAAACTATAATCAATGAAAACGTTAAGGCACAAAATCCATACTATAGCTATTCACAACAAAATAATAATAATCCAACACTTCCTAAAAATGAAGCACAGTTTGAAGTAAAAGAAAATAATCATCAAAATAATTATAATCCCAATGGTATTAATATTATTAGAAATCAAACTATAATTCAAGAAAATTATAGGATACAAAATTCAAATAATGATAACTCACAACAAAATACTAATAATGATTATTTGGGACAAAATAATGAAGGTTCAAATAAAAATGTAGAACAAGCGCATGTAGAAGTTGATTATGGACATAATACTCAAAATATGAATACCAAGGGAGAATATATTCCATCTCGTATACAGATCATTACTAAGGAAAGTTATGATTCAAGCAACAATAATAATGATAATTTAAAAAAAGCTATTATCACACCATCCGAACAAACAAATGAAAGAAAGTTAGAGAATAAAAAATCAAATGAAGATAATAATAGCTTTAGCCAAAACCCTACATATGAAAATGATTTCATAAAGGGAAGTGGATTGATTAATAATAAACCACATAACACGGAAACTAATAATGATCAAACAATGATTAAAAAAACAATAATAACACAAATAACAAATGAAGGATCTTTACCAAACCAGGAACAGAAAGTTAAATTTACGGAAAATAACAATATTCCTCCTGAATTCCAATCACAAACTGGTTACAGTAAAATCACACTTTCTGGTTATGAAATAAAAAATTCAAAAGAAAATGTTAATGACGCTCCATTACCAAGCCAATTTCCAATGGCTAAACGTATAGATAATGTTGTTCATCCTCCAGCAATTCCTGAACCTGATACGTTGGTATATTCAAAAGGGAATTCACAAGAATCTTCAAAAAATGTTAAATCTTTGAATGAATATATCAATAAAAATAATTCATTCCTGGAACAAGAAATACAGCCATCACAAATAAAGTATGAACAAATGAATGGGTATGAGAGGGACTTTGTATCGGAGGTAATTCCTGTGATAAAAAAAGATAGTGGAATTCAGGAAAGTGGCAAACAAAAAGTCATCAATCAATATGAAGCTATTAAAATATCTGAATTACCATCAAAAGAATTTATTAAAATTTCAGAGGAATCTAAAATAATTACAACAACAAAAAGCCCATCTATTAAAGATATCCATCATATATCAACTACA
Organism: Parastrongyloides trichosuri; assembly: GCA_000941615.1. NCBI lineage: Eukaryota > Metazoa > Nematoda > Chromadorea > Rhabditida > Strongyloididae > Parastrongyloides > Parastrongyloides trichosuri. The sequence goes on along the minus strand of LM523173.1, from coordinate 355,268 downwards.
TTTTTTGACAAATCCTCTGTTGAAAGGTCTGAAGTGAATACAGGATTCATACCTAATACAGAACCATTACTCAAACAAGATGATAACATCGCTTCCGAGAAAGATAGTGATTCAATTATAAATAAGATATCAATAATAAAAAGTAATGTTGATAAGAAAAATGATATAAAAGAGTTGGGGCCAAAAATACGTCTTGATAAGGTAGCAATATCATTAAAAAAACCAGGGAATGTTGATGGTTATGCAAAGAAGGTGATTAAGATTGATAAAGTGTTTGGGAATATGAGTCATGAAGAACAAGTTTCAGAAAGGGCAAGGGATTCAGTAACGAGTAAAAATTTACTAGGTAAGAATATTGATAATGAATATGAATTGTATAAGAATGTAAAAAAGGAACAAAATGGAGATAATCTTCATATTAATATTAATGGACCTAATAAAATTTTTATCAAGGCTAAAGATTCTAGTGAGTCATTAGGAGACAACACCGGTCATTCTAAACTTATAGATAAAGAAGGTAATATAGATGGATATGAATTGTATACAAGTTTAAGAAGAGATCATCCTGAAATACAAGGAACAATGATAGAAATATTAACTCCTAAAAAAGTATTTATTAATGAAAATGGGACACTTTTAAACTTGAAAAATTCTTCAAAAGTTTCTAGTGAAAATTTGATGATAAAGAATGTTGAAGATATCACAAAAAATAATATTTCTAGTGATGTACACTCAAACAGTGGGAAAGAAGTAAAATTGAAGAATATTTCCACAAGTATTTTAACTACCAATCTTAATAAGGTAAAAGAAATCAAGAAACCACTATATAAAAATGGAAGTACTAAGACTGCATCTTTGATAAATAAAATTCAAATAATAAAGACATCCAACAAAACAGTTCCCGCCACAGAGAACATATTAAATGAAGCTTCGATGACAATGAGTAACGTTGTTCCAAAATATAACAATGAGAAAGAAAAATTTAAAAACCTAACTTTTAATATCAACGAAGGCAATACTTAAAACTAATAATAATCATAATTTCTTATTACCATGTAATTGTTTTATATATTTCTCTAAAACGATTAAACATATATCTTTTCTCCACACAAAGACAATATTTTTAACACAAAGTTCCCAAAACGATTGCCTGTTTTATCGCAAGTATTTGTATGCCTACTTGCCATATTTCAACACACACTTTACCACCGTCGTCCGCTTCTTTTGCGTCAATCTTTTTAATCTCTATCAAGTCATCATTTTTCAAAAAAAAACTACTAGGATATTCTTTCATCATATAAAAATAATACATATATATTATTAAAATTATAACTTTTTTATAGAAGATTTTAGGATAAACGATAGAACCCAAAAAAAGGAAAGAAATACACGAAGCTATAATAAGACTAGAAAAAAAAAAGATGACTGCAAATTGTACTGAAGTTGACTTGGTTTCCACAAATAATCAACCACCAGTAAAGAAATCAAAATGTGTCGTGGTTAATGGTATCGAGGTAAGGTTTTTTTCGTTTCTATCTCTCACTCTGGATGGTGAAAATTAGGCAAATATTGTATATATTTTGTTCATATATACGTTAAAAAAATAAAATTTTGAACTGGCTGTTCGATAATATTTATATGAGTATAGAATATAACCCCTTTCCAATGTTTGTGTAATGCTTATTCAACTACTTTTTTTTTAAAGAATCTGTACTATGTAGGACTTTCTGTTAAAAAGTTTTTACTAACCAAAAAAATATTTTATTTTTCATTTATAATGTTATTGAACGGTGATACGTAACAGATAAAGGTAGGACTTCTTTTTTCAATTAAGATCATTTATATACATATATATATTCTTTTATATTCATAAAGATTTTAAGCGGACGATGACGAAATAGTATTAATATTATTTTCCCTAATGTTTTAATCTTTTTGTATTTAGCGTTGACGTGTATGTATAAAATGATGATAATGCCTTCATATATAATATATGTTGATTAAATTATGTATATCATTTTTTTAAATTTATCTAATGCATTTTTTGGCTCAAGCAATAATTCCTTTATTTTATTTATTTATGCACATAAGATATTTATGATATTTTATTCTCCATAGTGATAATGTTTTTAAAAAGATTGCATTAGGTTATAAATATATTACTTGTAGACTTTTAATAAGGTGAGAAATATAGTCATTTTAATAAAAGATGAACTAGTAATATCACATTAATTGTTTGGATAGGAAAATTTAATAGTTTTTTTCGCTGGTCCTATAGAAATATTTTTTATTTTCAATTCTAACATATTTCTAATATGTATCATTCTTATGTATTACAGTTATCAACTGCTGTTTCGGTTACAACTAATTTGGCTGAGGAGGTAGACGTTACTAAAAATAGAAAAATGAGTCACGAACCAATGGATACTTCCGATAATGGAGTTACTGTTTCTTCAAACCTAAAGGATTACCCACATGAAGTTGTTGATACCGATTTATATTCTAGACAGATTTATGCTCTTGGAGAAAATGCTATGCTTCATCTTCGTAAGGCCTCAATTCTTATCTGTGGAATAGGAAGTATTGGTGTTGAAATTGCAAAAAATCTTATACTTGGAGGTGTACGTCACGTTACAATTCAAGATACAAAAAATGCTTCATGGAATGATTTGTCTGGACAATATTATTTAAAAGAATCTGATATTGGAAAAAATAGAGCCACTGCTTCATTGGAACATCTTTCTGAACTTAATGATAGTGTCACTGTTAAGCTTGTAACAAATGAATTAAGTGAACAAATTGTCTCTTCTTATGATCTTGTTGTTGTTACAGATATTGGTTTTGAAAAACAAATTTTAATTAATGAATGGTGTAGAAATAACAAGATAAAATTTATTAGTGCTGATGGAAGAGGTCTCTTTTCGTACATATTTAATGATTTAGGAAAAGAATTTCTCATTGATGACCCTAATGGTGAACATCCAAAAGAATTTCTTATTGAACATATTGGGAAGGATGGAGATGTTACAACTTTGGAAGGAATTCGTCATGGTTTGGAAGATGGTGATTATGTAACATTTGATGAAATTAATGGGATGGTACAATTAAATGGCATTAAACCATTAAAAATTACTGTTAAGAAACCTAATGTTTTTAGTATTGGTTGTGATCATGTAAAAGATTGTGATGAATATGTTGATGGAGGACGCTGTAGACAAGTTAAGGTTAAAATACCTATGCATTTTAAGACTTTGAAAGAATCTTTAGATGAACCTGAATTTTTATATTGGGATTTTGCCAAACTGGACGCTCCAACACAACAAATACAATTGTGGAAAGCATTATACACTTTTGAGAGCAAATTTAAAAGGTCACCATTGCCAAGAAGCTTGTCAGATGCTGAAGAATTGAAGAAACTTTTACCTAAAGGACATGATATTCCTGATGAAATTATTAATCAATTTTCTTTTCAGGCTACTGGTAACTTAGCTCCAGTATCTTCTGTTGTAGGAGGTATTGCTGCTCAAGAAGCAATGAAAGCTGTTACGCATCATACAACACCATTAAATCAATTCTTGTTTATTGATCATCTCGAAGCATTACCTGGTGATTATTCCGGTTTTGATAATGCCAAGTTAACAGAAGCTGACTGTGTACCAAAAGGAAATAGATATGATGGTCAAGCTGCCGTTTTTGGATGGAAATTTCAAGAGGCCTTATTAAAACAAAAATGGTTTATTGTCGGTGCCGGTGCCATAGGATGTGAATTATTGAAGAATGTAGCTATGATGGGTTTAGGTTGTAGTGAAGAAGGAAAAATAATTATTACTGATATGGACCAAATTGAAATTTCAAATCTTTCTCGTCAATTTTTATTCCGTAGAAAAGATGTCGGTTCAAAGAAGTCAGAATGTGCTGCCAATGCTGTCAAATCATTTAACAATCAAATTAACATAAATGCAATGTCACTCAAAGTAGGTGGAGATACAGAATCAATTTTTCATGATGAATTTTTTTCTAATATTAATGGTGTTTTGAATGCATTAGATAATGTGGAAGCTCGTCGTTATATGGATCGTAGGTGTGTCTTTTATCGCCTTCCTTTACTTGAAAGTGGGACTTTAGGAACAAAAGGAAACACACAAGTTGTTTATCCATATCTTACTGAATCTTACAGTTCTTCATCAGATCCACCAGAGAAAGAAATTCCTATTTGCACATTAAAGAATTTTCCATACGAAATTCAACATACAATTCAATGGGCTAGGGATTTGTTTGAAGGATTATTTACTAATCCTGCTGAATCCGCTAATCAATTTTTAACTGAGAAAGATCAATTTGAAAAAAGAACTGCTCAAATGAACGCTGGACAAAAGATTGAACTTTTAAGTGCTGTTAAGAAGGCTTTAATTGATGATAAACCGGAAACAGTTAATGATTGTATCAAATGGGCTCGTCTATTATTTCAAGAATTTTATCATAATTCTATTCTTCAACTACTTCATAATTTCCCTCCAGATCACTTAACAAATGAAGGTGTAAGATTTTGGTCAGGAACTAAAAGGTGTCCACAACCATTAATTTTCAATATTGATTCTGAGGAACATTATAATTTCGTTTATTCTGGAGCTCTTCTTCAAGCCGAACAATATGGTATTACATTTAACCTTACTGACATAGAATTCCGCCAAATATTATCCTCTGTTGATGTACCAAAATATGAACCAAAATCAGGTATAAAAATTGCCACAACTGAAGCAGAAGCTAAATCAAGTAATGATATTAATGATACAGAGGAGGTTGTCTCTGATTTGGAAACGGATTTGAATAAACTTAACATTACTAAAAATAAATTACTCACTCCAATTGACTTTGAAAAAGATGACGATACTAACCATCATATGGAATTTATTACTGCTGCTTCTAATCTCCGTGCAGCTAACTATTCTATCAAGCCAGCTGATCGTATGAAAACAAAACAAGTTGCTGGAAGAATTATTCCGGCTATTGCTACAACAACCGCTGCTGTTGCAGGTCTTGTAACTATTGAATTGTACAAAATGATTGATGTAGATGGAAAACTTCCAAATATTCCAATGGAAAGATTTAAAAATGGTTTTATTAATCTTGCATTACCTTTCTTTGGTTTCAGTGAACCTATCAGAGCTCCTGTTAAAGAGTATGCCGGAAACAAATTTACTTTATGGGATTCTTTAGATGTCAAAGGACCATTAACCCTTCAACAATTAATTGATTGGTTTGAAGAGAAAACAAATCTCGAATTATCTATGCTCTCATCTGGTGTATCCCTGGTATACTCTTTTTTTATGAATGCTAAGAAACGTGAAGAAAGAACAGTCATGGAAGTTTCTAAAGCTGTCGAGGACGTGTCTAAAACACCTACACCTTTTTATTTAAAATATGTAGTTTTGGAGCCAATGGCCAATGCAAAGGATAGTGATGAAGATGTTGAAGTTCCATACATTAAATATGAAATTTAATTTATTTTTTTTAAGAAAAGAACGTTCTCCCTCTCTAATTTGAAACTTTGTTTATGTAACCATTTATAAAAATAATAAGTCAATATATAATATTTATTTTCTACTTTTGATAATTATAAATATTTTTATAAAATGTGTTTTAGTTAAATTAATGTACCAAATTAAAATTTTTTATTATGACAGGAAAAATGAGAGCATGATACAAAAATGTTATCGAAATAAAATACCATTGGGAATAACACATTAAATAACAAGAATTTTCACATTTTGGTAATTTCAAAATAAGATTATGTCTAGATTATGCTTAAATTATAAGATGTCATTAGTGTTATTAAAATAAGTAAAAAGAAATTAATTTTGGGAGTAATATATTTAAAAAGATAATAAAACTGTGTTTCGGATAAAAATATTCTTCTTATTATTTTTGTTGTTTCATACAAGTATTTTAAATATGACTATTGGTAAAATAATAAGATCTTCCTTTGTAAGTAATTTTATATCAATAAAAATATTTTTTTAGACAAAAACTCCAAAAAGACATTCCTCATCTGTAGAAAATATCTATAAAACTATTGGAATCCGTACAAGAGATTTATCATTCAAATCTCCGTTAAATTCATTAAATGTTGTTTTATTTAATCAAGTACCAGTAGCAAATTTTGCTGTCGATTTCTTTAAAAAGTTTGGAGCAACCGTACATAAGTATTGTGAAGATCCAAATTCATCCCATATTTTCAAAAATTATGAAAAAGATTATGAACTCCTAAATGTAACAAGAGAAAACGCCAAAAGTAAAATTATTCAAATTGTAAGGCAAGCTGATTTATTAATTGATAACTTAACAGGAAATCGATTACATAATCTTCAAATTGATTATGACGAATTAATGAAGTTAAATTCAAGATTAATCATAGCAAAGATGTCATCATACTCACATACAAATAAAAAGTTTTGTGAAAATCCTTCTGAATTATCAATTATTTATTCTTCGAATTTATTTGATAAAAAAGATTCTCAATTTATCTTTGATGAATATCATGCAAGAGCAATAGTAACAGCCGCTGAAACATTTGGTGTCTCACAAATTCTTATGGCTTTATACGAAAGAAATCTTTTTGGAAATAGGCAACTTCTAAATATATCTATTGAAGATTGCATTGAAAATGTTTTTAATTTATCAAATAAAAGTAAGTCAAAAATTGAATCCATGTACAATAAAACATACAAGACAAAAGATAATGGTTTTGTAGTTGTTGGTATTTGTGATGAAAACGATGTTTTAGAATTTCTTAATGATTTACAATTAGATGAAACTAATAATGGTACCCTAAGAAATATTAATGATAGTGATATTGCCAAGATTATTGAGAGTAAAACAACAAAAGAATGGAATTTAAAGTTTAAATTTTGTGGTTATATAAATATTATTAATCCTAAAGTATAAATAAAATTCTTACCTATTGATTTATCTAATAGACTTTTATAGTTACTTTTGTATATATACAATTTTATGCCAACCCAACTGACATGAGAAAAGTTTAAGTACTACTTCCATCATAATATATTATATCTCCATCTCTTAGGTTTAAACAGTCAAACGAGAAATTTTTTCGCCTTTTACTAAAAAATTCCGTGTTTAAACCTATTTAAAGAGTATCTTTGAATTTTTGGAAGCTTTCTTTCGAGAAAGCAATATTCTTTTAACATTTCCTTTCATTAATATAAGATGTGGGAAAAACTAGGAAAGTAATTTTTAATGAAATGATACAAAACAACAAGTTGCCATTACTTTTAAAAACAATAAAAATAGTATTACTTTTTATTACTATAATAAATAATTTCCATAAAAATGTTAATTACTTAAAATAGTTATGTTAAAATTATATTTTAGTAAGTACGCTGTTTGGTACACTTTTTTCCAAATACAACATAACTTCATCAAGAATATATATATACACGTTTACAAATAGTGATCGTTTATATATTTTGTGGAAATAGTAACTATTTGAATGGATTCTTTGGAACTCCTACATTCCCAATTACCTGTTTTGAGAAACGAATTGAAGATAAAACAAAATGAAGAAGGGGAATTAAGAAATGAAATTAAACTTATAATAAATCGTTTTATTACAGGTTTGTTGATAAAAAATAGATATTCATTTTCTAAAAAAAACAATCAAATTTTTTTTTATAGCAAATAACAAACATAATGAATCACATACTTTTCAAAACAATTGTAGAAATCTTTTGCAAGACCTAGGATCTATTGAAGTATTAAGTTTGCAATTAACAAATAAATTAAAATCTGTTTCTCACCTTGCCGATAACATTTCATCTAGAGTTTCGACCCTTGATATAACTAAAACCCGTATTGTTGATTGTTTACAACGGATTACCGATTTGAAAGATTTAAAGGCGTGTGAACAAACGATTCCTGATTTACTTCAAAATAAAGAATATGAAAATGTTTGTGAACATTTGAGAAAGTTTTTAACATTAGATTCTAAAGTGTTTAAGATTGGTACAAATGATAATCAATCAAGTATTCAAAATAGAAGTGGATTTGTTGATGAATCATTAAATTATTCATATCAAGTTTTACAGCAATCTTTATCACAGATGAAACAGATAGCTATATCACAACTTGAGAATGGACTTAAAGAAGGTGATGTACAAAAAATTGAAAGGTTTACAAAATTATTACCAAAAATTAATGAACATAAAATTGGAATTGAGAAATTTAGTTTATTCATTAAAAGTGAAGTTAGTAAAATTGGTAAAGAACAAAAAGAGGCGTTATATAAATTACTTGCTGATCCCAATCTTGCTTCAAACGTTCGTTTCACCGATGTTACAACAAATATATTGGAAGGAATTGCAGGAATATTTGATAAATATTTTTCAATGTTAACAATTAATTATGGTGTAGACTACACTTTACTTTGCTTGGAAAATATTCAAGAGGAGTGTGATAATCAAATGGTTCAACTATTGGTAGATTTTGGTAAAGTTAAAGATGTCAAAGAAAAAGTAAAATTAATTAATGTTGTGATACGTGAAGGGAATAAAAAATTAAATATCAAAGAGGAGGTGGATAAATTAAATGCGAAGCAACTTGAAAGTATTTTTTCTGATATAATTATGATGAATAATAAAGTTAACCTTTATTGGAGATTTTTGAAGAAGAGGATTAATGATGCGGATGTTAAAAATGCGGAAGATATAAAGAATTGTGATGATGATTTGAAAGAGGAAGAGATTGAGGAACTTCTTTGTTCATTTGAAAAAATTAGGAAAGAAAGACAGAAAAAAATTGATGATTTATGTCACAGGTCAAAACTTTCAGAAGAAATGCAATCATTAATGGGTGAATATGTATTGATGGAACAATATTATATGACAGAATCTGTAAAGAAAGCTATCGAATTTGATAATATTGAAGAAAATTCCGTTGTATCATCAATTGTTGATGATGTATTTTTTATTGTAAGAAAATCTGTACGTCGTTCTATTACATCAACATCAGTCGATTGCATTTGTGCCTTATTAAATAATGCAACTACATTACTAGAAATTGAATATTGTGAGCATTTGAATAAAATAATAAAAGCCGGATATCCTTCAAATTTAATGGCTGAAGCATACAAAACAGCTCAAACTGCATACAATGCTATTAAGGAGGGTAAAAATGCTCCTGCAGATAGCGGTGTAGAAAAACAAAAACAACAATATTTAATAGCTTTAAATAATTTCAAAAAAAGTGCTGAATCATTAGAAGTACTAAGTTCAGGATTGAAAGAAGATTTTGATAATCATTTAATAGGTTTAAGTAGTGTAGATGATAACAAATTAAAAAACACCCTTGGACAATTTGATGATTTAATTAGAAGATTCGATAATTTTTCTTTACTTGCTGTAAAGAAACTTTCGTCTTCATCTTTAAAACCAAAAATCAAAAATAATACTGAACAATATTTAGATATTGAACACGTATTAGAAGAAGAAGATTTCAATCAATTTGAGGCTAATGATCCATTTATGGAGCAATACATTATAAAATTAGATTCAATGTTATCCAAATTTGAAAATATTTTACTTGAAGAAAATTATAAAGCTTTAATCAAGGAAGCATGTATAGAGGTTTTGGGACAATTTAAAAAAGTAATATTTAAGTGTGCCTTTAATAGATTTGGTGGTATGCAAATTGACAAAGAATTTAGACAACTTGTTTCATATATGACTGACATCTGTGGATGGCAAATAAGAGATTTAGCACAAGAACTATCTCATGTAAGTCTATTTTTAGATTTTTTTTTTAAAACTTAAACCTGTTATGTAGTAAAAGTCATTTTAACTTTTATAAATGATTCTATTTTTAAAATACATATCAACTAACCTAATTATAATTAATTATTTTAAGATCACAACCTTGCTTAATTCGGAAACTATTGATGAAGCAGTTGATTTTTATGAATCTTTAACTTATGATCCATCAACTTATTCCTCAAATAAATTATCAAAAGACGATTTTAAGAAAATTTTGTCATTAAGAACTGACTTAAGTAAAGAAGAAATAAAAAATATATCAACATATTAAAGAAATAATTAAAATTATAAAAAAATCATTTATTTATTATACACAACATTTTTGAAAAATTGTTTTTATCTATATAAAAATATATTTATGAGGTTTATAATGATTTATAAAAATATAGTATTATTTTGACTTCCATTTGAAAGTAATCTTTTCCATCACATTTAATGATTAGAAAGAAAAATATATAATATTTTCACGGATTGTAGATTCTGGGAAGCTGCATTTTATAGATGGAATGGAAGATAAATAAGCATCTAATAAATTCTCATCCTTCTTACTAATTAAGAGATTTATTTTCTTTTTTACTTATCCTCCCCAGCCTTGTTTGATGATTCTGGTTTTACAAAGATTTTTGATATTAATGGATTTGTTTTACATAGTGAATTAATTAAATTGAAATTTTTTAAAATATCATTTTGTTTTGGTGAAGATTTTTCACTTTCAGAGTTGGCTCTAGCACGAGCATCAGCAGTATAAACAACAAAAAGATTAGCCATTGTAAAAAGTTTGATTTAATGGTAGTTGGAATAATATGATTTTAAGGTTAGGTACCTATCATTTATATACCCCTATCAAATTTAGTTAGGCAGGTCAGAAATTTTTGTGTATTTATTTATTACAATTAAGGGGCGCGGTGAAACAATTCACATTGCATAGTTTTACTCCCATTTTGTTTTAATAACATTAATATATCTTTAATTATTTATCAGTTAATGATTTGAAGATGTAGAGTGAGAATACGTGTATTTATAAATATTAATTTATGGAAGTAAAATTTTCATTATTACAAATTCTGACGCAATGTTATATCTATATTATCATACTGATTTTCAATGATGATAAATGTTTAATGATCATTTTTAATTAATCAAGTTTTTACTAATTTAAATAATAATGGAATTACTTTGTCACGTTTGTTGATAAATAAAAATATGATACATCACTGCATTTTAAAGCACATGTTATTTTCGATATAAACATGTTTAGAAAGATCGAGCTTAAAAAATGATTTCATTTTAATCTTTTTACTTAATAATTAAATAAATGTATAAACAAATTTAGACTGATGTGTGATATTTTATACTTTAAATCACAAATAATAAAGAAATATAATTGTGACTGTTAATTATCTATTCCTTAACATTAAAAAAATAGATGATGATATGTGTTCATTCCTTCGTTTGACAAAATACACCAAGATGAGAATCACATTTTACAAATAATAAACTTCCAGATGCTTTATCCAATGCCACACACTTTTCATCACTCTTTCTTTTCTTCAAAGCTTCAGGTAAAAATATTTTGCTATCTATATCTTTGGTCTCACTCCATTTACACTTAATTGTCGTTTCATAAATACATTCTGCGTCTACCCATATGTTTGTATTCATCTCTTTAGCACGTTTTTGTCCAACATTAAGTCGCTAAAAGAATTGATAAAATAAAAAAATTACTTACATTGGTATCTTCTAAATTTGGTAAACTCATTTTCATGTCCATACAAATCTGTTTAGCTACTTTTTTAGAATAAGTATTTAAAATATTTTCCTAAAAATAAATATAAAACTTAAGAAACTTTTAATTACCTTGTTATAACAATATCCATCTGTATCTCTCATGTTATCAGTATTCTTACATGGTAATAACGTATTTGTAGTGTTATTATCTTCACATAAATATGACAACTGACTTTTTTTTGTATCATTGAAACATTCGAATTCTTTAGTTATTATATTAAATACAATGGAACATGGTTCTATGATACTTGATATATTTATTTTTTTGTGATATATTTCATTCATGATAACATTTGTACAATTCTTGATTTGTTCACACTTAACTCCTACATCAATATGAGTATTATTTTCAATGTTTAAAGAAATATTTTTTAAAAGAAATATGTCCTCTTTAGTTTTCAATTGAAATAGTGATAAATTGTATGGCTCACATACTTTATTTTCCATAACAATATTTTTATTTATTAATTTGTAGCATTTTTTATTTAAATACAAATTGTAATTTTTGGAACAATTTGCCTTTATATTTTGATCATCTAAAGATAATTTAAAAAATTATTTAAAAAACGTACCTTTATCCAATACTAATTTTAAATTTCTTGGAAATCGTCTTCTCTTTGATAATTTTAATAATTTATTTTTTTTTTCAAATGGTACAGCTATATCTCTTTTAAATTTAAGATTCACTTTAATCTTATCAGCTGTCTTATTGTATTTATATTCTTTACTAAAAACAAAGAAATTATCTTTTTTTTCTATTTCATTCATATATTTTAACTCTTTTTCTAAAATATCTTGTGATTCATAATATTTGACAATACTTATACAAATGACAATTGATAATGCAATAATGATACATAAAATCAAAGATATTGTACGAATGATTTTTAACTTTTCTAGGCGATTCATGAGAAATAAAATGAAAATTTTAATACTCAACTTATTAATGTAATAGAATATTAATTTAAAATTTAAATTTAAGGAATTAACGAACACATTTATTTAAGATACCATTTACAAAAATTAGTATTTTTAAATTGGTAATTATGTGTCCCTCTACATATACTCAAACCGAAGGTTCCTCAAGAGCTGTCATAACACAAGTCATATTTGATAAAATTAATGATATTATTGAATATCACAGAATATATGGTAAGAAAACTGAATCAAACATAGTTCTGTTGCAAAATTTTTTATCCAAATCCTGTGATAAAAAAGCAGAAATGTCTATAAATTGTGAAGAAAGAAATTGCAAAGAATAGAATAATATTCATAAAAATTATAAGCATAAAGTTAATGTAAATATTATTATCATCAAATAAAGACATTTATTTTATTACTTTTATTTTAATAACAAAAAACATTAACTTTCTTATAAAAATATAACAGTGAGACTTTTTAAAAGATAATAACAATATATTCAAAATTTTAATTACAATCTGTCACAGGCTCTGCTGGCATAATTCCTCAAATTTCCATAAACTTTACTTGGTGGTGTACCCATAATTAAACTTGAAATTGCATGTCTTGCTACAGCTAAATTTTGAAATGAACCTAATAAATGAATCTTACTATCAGCAACAACAATTCTAGTTTTTGTTACATTCTCAATTGTATGTTTTGTTCTTCCATCCTTTCCAGCAATTCTACCAATAGCTCTAGATAAATGATCACCTTTCAATGGTTTCACATCGTTTACCTCAAATGATTCCAAAAACAAATGATCTAATCTGATAAGAGACATTGCATCTTCAATAGAAAAACCAACAACAAATGCTCGAACAAAATCTGCCCCTTTTTGTAATTTAGTTTTGTTTTCTTCATTCATATCTGGACAACGAATCTCAACATTTTTACTTTTAAGGTTATATCTAAAAAAATGATAATCTTAAAATAAGTGTAAAAACATACCTTATCTGTAATTCGAGATTCTTTACAATTGGAGTCAAAATTTTCATCCAATTTTCCTTTAATGGTGTATATCTGTGTGGTGGAACAGGAATCTTTCTAATTTCTCCTCCAATAACTCTTTCCTTTTTCTCTCCTTTATTACTCTTGTTTGTAGTCTTCTTTTCAGCAACAACAATATTTGCATTTGTTTTTGATTTTTTACCTTTTCTTGTTACAATTTTCTCCTCATCTTCTACATCCATCTCCTCTGGAGCATCATCTATCATTGCTGTTAACGTTTCATCTGTCTCGATAAGATCTGGAAGATCATTCATAATATCCATTGGTAAATCCATATTAGACATATTTTTATTTATTTTAATTTATAATTTGATAATAAAAAATTTCAAGAACAGGTAAAAATATAGGAATAGCGGTGACAAAAATTTTAAAAATATTTTTTTAAATGTCTCATACAGATTTGGGACAATGATTATTGGAGAAGTGACATATAAATAGGAGATTCAATACTAAAATTGTTATCACAGCATCATTTGATCTTCTTTTTACTAGGAATTGAAAATTTGATTTTTGTAAAAATTCATTTTTAATAACATTTTTTTTTAAATTTTATATTTGGTGTATAGAAAAGCAACAAATGTCACAAGGTTTATAATTGATATAAAGTTATATCAATGTATTAAAAACTTTTCTTTTCAATCATGTTATATAATTTAAAAGATACATTTTGAAAAGTTTCTCTCAGTAGTGTTTTTATTGAGATACCTTCAAACATCAGCAATCAAATAGTCTCTTCTAATATTATACGAACATTTTTCCAACTTTTCATCTTACAACAATTGATGAAAAGTAGCGGTTATATTTTACCCTTTCATATAGTTATTCATCTAAAAAAGGCTCAACTTTCTACTTGTGTATTAAAATTAATTATGTCTGATTTGGTTGGGTTCTTGATTGATCAATTCAGCTTTTTGAGCGAAGTTCCCGAACTAGCCATAATTAATGCTGTTGACGGAGCATTTTCCGATTTTAATGCTTTCATTTTGGCTCATAAATTTGATTTTTTTGATGAGGATGATGAAGAAAAATTAAAAATGTTGAATAAATGTAAGCTTTTTGTTCCATTACTTTTTATCTTACTTACTTTCAGTAATTGAACATCTCCTTAAAAACGTATCATCATCTGGTGCTGAAGGAATATTCAGTACGCTTAAGGAAGAGATTTGTAAACCAAGAAATCTTTGTACATTTTTTTGGTATGGCGTTGAAGATGCTTTAAAAAATGGAACAACACTTAAAGCATTAAGATATGGAATTTTGTGTGCACGCTCCTATCTTCTTCTCTCCTCTTTGGAAGGAGCCTCTGCTTATGATGTGTATCAACCTACGATCTTGGCAAGATGTTTGGATCTTTGGACCAAAGTGTTGAGAATTATTAACGGGAAGGTAACTTCTGCAAAGAAGAAACCTTCCAAATCTAAGAAAGTTGTTTATACAAATGAGGTCGAAGAGACAATTGTTTTACCACCTAAGGAAATAAAGAAATTATCACAAGAACTTTCTAGCAGTTTAGATTCTTTGTATATATTTATGGGAAAGGTTTCATTGGCTAAACCAGTTGAAAATATACATTTATGTTGTAGATTCATTAAAGATTTGATCAAATGTGATGTTTCTTCAAGTACGACAACCGCAAGAATTGACACATTGGCTGAATTTAAGGAGGTTCTGGATCTGTTTAGTGATTTTGGATTTGCTTTGTTACACAAACTATGCGACCCAAGACATGAAGCTGTTAAGATACTTTATCCTTCTGTTGTTATGCCAAGAATCATGTATGCAAACATACTAGATGATTCTTTTTTACCATCCAGTGTACATATAAATGTTGAAATGGGAAATATTGCTGCCGTTTTTATTAATTTTGTTAAGAAGAGGTTACGCTTTTCTAATGAAGAAGCAGAAACTATCTACATTATGGCTGTTTCTGCATGTCTCAAATGTCCTGAAAGAGCTGAATACAGAACTAAAATCTTGAAGTCTGTAATGGATATTATTACAGAAATGGATTCGTCATACAAGGACAAATTTGTGGAGCATATATTAATTATTGGTGGAAATAATAGAGCTGGATTGAGGGCTTTTGCTATTGATACTGTACAATACATATATAATCACTTTGGTGTTTTTAATAATAGTACTTCTATAAATTCGGAATCCGATGAAGGAATAGATATTGTGCAGGTTAAGGAGGAGGTTTTAAGTCAATCTATTAATTCAATTGAAGAGAACTCTTCAGAACCTAAAAAAGATAATGCAACTAAATTGTTGAGGCTTGTAATCGATGGTATTGAAGATAAAGTTGGGATTGTTAGACAAAGGTCTTTAGCTATACTACCTTTATTCTTAGAATCCGTTACGTACAGAAATGTATGTTCTTCCGAAATAGTAGAATTACATAAGGAACTTCGTGATCTTGAAATAAAAAAGTACAAGCTTGAAAAGGATAGAAGAAAGAAAGAAAAAGATGCTGAAAAAGCTAAACGAATTCAGTCATCAAATGATAATGAAGATGAGGAAGAAGAAGATATATGCAATGATGGAGAAGATGTATATGATGAACTTGATGAAGAAGTGCCTGTCTTTAATCCACCTCAAACACAAGATGCCGCTGCATTAGATAATGATAAGACTCTAATGATGGATAAAACTGCAACAGTAAATGATGAAACAAGTGAAGGAAATACAACATCAATTGTTAAAAGTGAAGCCGAAGTTGATTTGAATACTACTGAAATAAATGTGCAAATTGTTAGTGATGAGACAGGGATTTTTGAAAGGAAGCATGTGTTTAAAATCAAGGATTACCCTTTATTGAATAGAATCCTTGTACGATGTGATGATCGTGTTTCTGCATGTAGAAAGAATGCCATCGTCGCATTGGCTACAATATTTCCATCTTTAACAAATGACGTTCACGTTGATGCTTCTATTTCACAATTTTGTCGTTCTGCAAGGGACAAAACGTTGTCAATAAGAAAGCAAGTTGCTGAATCTATTTATAGTATTCTATGTGGTTTGAATGAGGAACATCAATACTTTAAAAAAGTTATCAATTGTGCAATGGAATGCATTGTACTTCAAGTTGCTGATCGTGAACAAAGTGTACAAATGAATGCTTCAAAAATAATCGTTGACATGGTTTTTTTACCACTTTATAAAGGTGAATTGAAGAATAAGATTGCCTGGAGTATCTTGGATATTTGTGAAACTGTTCTAACATATCAAAGAATCTTAAAGCAAGCCATATCATTTCTAGTTAAAGAAAGACTGATTGATGAAGGCTTTGTAAAAGCATTAAATAAGTTGATGAAGCAATTGGATGATGAAACTTCTAGACGATACATATGGATGATTCTTTCTATTTTAAGTGTATTTTTCTACGTCAATCCTAATGATGCTGCTAATGAATTTCTGTCAATGAGTAAAAGCAATGTTAGGAATGAGAGTAAAGTGTGTATTTATTATACAACTATTATTTCAAGAGGTGCTAAAGATTTAAATGATGATGTTAAAGGACGCCTAATAAAACTTATTGGAAGATATATAACTTCATTCCGTGTCAGTAACAACAATATTTCATCTTTATATTATTGTTATGCTGTTCTTTTAGATGGAATTGATGAAAACTCACGTAATAGGAGAGAATTTTCTAAGAGGAATAGAGAGATTTTTGAATTGGCTCAAGGAAACATGAAATTGTTAATGTTTGAGGAATATCATGGTGAAGTACCAGAAATGGATCTTAACTCACAAACAATGTCTTCACGTAATAATGGTGAAGGAGATGGTGAAAATGTTAAATTGGCTAAGATTCTTGGAGTTATTGGTGAAATTATTGATTATGAACCATCACTTATTTGTAAGGATCTTTTTGAAATGCTCCANCTTATCATGTCTTCGGAAATTTGTAAGAAAGTATTGAAAATTACTGAAAAGAACAATGGAGGTCGTGGTACTGCTATGTCTCACATTCAAACACAACAAACATCAAATAGAAATGATGGAAGGACTACATCATTGTCTATCATGAGGGAATTTTCTACCCATCATATTAAATATTGTAACATTACTGGATTAGTTAGAGCTCAATGTGTTATTATAATGGGAAAAATATGTCTTGTTGATGAAATATTTGCTCGAGATGTTATTCCTGTTTTTATGAAGGAATTGGTTATTTGTAAAGATTATGTAATCAGGAACAATATTATTGTTGTTACACACGATCTTTGTAAGCAGCATACATCACTTGTGGGATCCTATATGAATATTTTTGCTGCATGTCTCACAGATGATTCGGTTGCTGTACGTGTTCATGCTTTGCATTGTCTAACAAGATTATTAAAAGAAGGATACTTGGTATGGAAAGGAGAGATAATGTTTAGATTTGTCTCCACACTTCTTGATAAAGTTGAAAGAGTTAGGGATTATGCTGAATTCTGTTTAGTTGATACTCTATTGCCCGTTACACCAGATATGTTCTTTGCCAACTTTATTGATTGTTTGTTCTATTTTAATGGAGTTGAACATCCTTCATGGATATTATACAATCAGGCTCAAGGAGATGATACAACTTCGAAAGTCAATAAACTTAATTCACTTCAAGGATCCTGTTATCAAGAACAACGTCTTCAACTTTATTGTTTTATGTTGAAGAATATGGTACATGTTCAAAAAGTAGCCATAACACAAAAGATTTGTATTGAAGTTTTTGAAGCCATTGCTCTTGAATTGTTAAATTTTAATGATATCAATGTTCAAAATATGTTAATTGATTCATTTAAACTTTTGTCTTCTGAAGATGGAAAAATTCGCTTTAATCTTGGAAAGGATGGTGACGAAGAAGAGGATGGAGATAATGCTAGAAGAGAAGCTATTATTGCTACTGCTAACCAAGCTTCAAAAGAAGTTTTAAGGGAGGTATTCGTCAAGGAAGTAATGAAATATCTCATTCAATTAAAAGATTTCCTCTACTCCACTAAGAATGTTAAGTGTTCTTATGAATTTTTAAAATATCTCCTTCACTTGTCTAATGAACATAACTATGCNTTTGAGAAAATCCTTGATGAAGATAAGCATCTTGCTGGTGGACTTAGATATGATCTTATTAGAATGCAAAATAAGCTTGATGCTGAAGGAAATAATATATAACAATTCTTTGCGATATGTATTTAAAGTGTATATTTATTTTGTATGTATAACTTAATGATTAAAATGAGTTTTTGAATTAATAAAATATAAATTCATAATAATTTATCGAATAAATAAAAAAAAAATTATTTACAAAGAACTAAACAACAAAAATTAAATAAGTAATTATTCAGCAATTAAAAAGAAAACATTACATACGGACTTCCAAAAGGCAGCATTTCTTCTAAAACCTTCAGAGATTCTAACATTTGGTGGATTGTATGGATTTAATAATGGAATACTATAAGCATCCATGATAGCTTTGTAATTGACAACCATCAAACTTCTATCAAAAACTTTTGTCATATTCTCGAATAACTCCTCATTTGATATATATTTATAATAATCTGATCCGGCATCCAAAGTTAAAAAGTCACCATATATATTTTGCAAATTTTGAAGAATCACCTTTGGATTCTTTATATTTTGTGCTATCATTACTGTCATATCAAGATACTTTAATGTGTAACAACACGTTGCCATCTTAATATACATTATATCATCTACGGCATTCTCTGGTATCACTTGTTTAAAATTATCACTACATATCAATAATACTTGTAAATATAATCTCATTGCCTTACGAAAATCACCAGTCAATAAACAAAAATCACCATACATTCTTATCCAGAAGGCATTATGTGGATGAACAGAGAGAGCATTTTTAAAGATATTTTGCATCAATATTTTTATGTTTGGAAAATCCAATTCTATTTTTGTTTTCTCATCCTTAATGAATCCTTTAAATACATTTTTAGTATATACAAATATTTGCCATATTTTAACATCATTTGAAAAAATATCTGTCGGTATGACATTATTTATCATCCCCTTATTTTTTATGTATGCATCATTGATTAGTGTAACGAGGAAGTCAATTAATAAATCTATGCATCCTTGTTCCTTCAAATTTTTTGTAAATTCAATTAGTTCATTCATCTTGGTAGTTCCCATATTTTTATTTCCCTTTACATGCTTTTGTGTTGGGTAAAAAAATAACATTAAGGCATTATAAACATTCTTAGAAGCTTTAATTACTCTGTCAGATAATCGTGATTTAGTTTCCCCTAATGCAATACAATAATATGCCATAGCTTCAGATAACCTCCATACATCACAATTAAATGAATCTTGTTTTCTGATATCAGTTATAGGTTTGTAGCTACACGTATTGAGTAAAAATGTACAATATGTGGATAGGAAATGATTGATAATGATAGGAGAATTGAAAGTAACAACATGATTTATAACAAGACTAGCTGTTTCTGCTAAACTTTTCGTAATATTTTGCCATGTTTCTGTTTTACTAACTTTGAATATTTTTTCATTCCACGATACCATGTTACCTCTTAAATTATCTAATGCTAAAAATCTTTGATAATAACTTTTACTTTTGCTATCAATTAAATTCAATTGTTCAATTTCTTTATGACAATTTTTCATCAAAATTTGCCATCCCTCATCATTACCTACCGCTTCAAGTTGTTGCATTTTAACCATAAGTATGTACAAATATTCGTGTTGTGGTTTCATCTTATTCTTTAAAAACATTTCCTGTAACATTGGTGAGCACTTAAATTTATTGGATAATAATACTTTTTCAAACTGCATCATTATATCTTTTATTGCAGCTGGATTGAAGGCTGTTATCAAATTCCAGTATGGTATTAATGGTAAACATAAATAGTCTAAAAATAAATAATAAAAATTTAATCTATCATTGATAAATTAAACGAACCTTTTAAATCACTACCATCTAAAGTGACGTTATACAATTTACACTTCTCTTCCTCATCTTTCTCTTTCTTTACAATGTCAGCAAATCGAAATATAATTTCTTGTGGAGCAGTCGATGCAACTTCTTTCAAAATTTTTCTATTATGCAACGCTTTATAAACCGCAAAATTGCAGGCACTTTCTTTCCTTATTTTATCACTTGATGGATTATTCATTATCTTTATACATTGTTTTATTATATTTAACGGTAAAGTTTCCTTATCTTCTGTTATTGTAGCAAGACCAATCTTCAATGGTAAACCTTTTTCATTTGAATTGTTATCATTCCATATTTTTTCACCTAAATTCAATTTGTTATTATTATTCAATTTCCAAATTTTACTTTTTGATGGTTCCTCATCTTCTGTTTCCATATCATTATCAATGATCAATTTAGGAAATTTAACACGTAGCATTTGACAATAAACTTTAATACGGCTACTATCAACATTTAATAAAGAATTCAAATTTTCTTTATCCATAATCTCAACTACCTTTTCCATGTATCTTTGCGCCATATTTTTCCTTAATATACTTAAATACAAGACACATTCTTCAAAACAAATCAAAGCTAAAAAGTGATTTTTAGATATTTTTTCTCCTGATAATGAATAGTCACATGATACTTCTGTGTTTGAATAAAATTCTTCCGTATAAACACGCTTACATTCATTAATATTAAATAAAAAGCAATCCTTTGTCGGTATAATAATATCACTCAAATCACTATTTGATAAGAATTCCTTCAAAACATTAAATAGTTCCAATACATTAGTAACATATTTACTCAACTCCCTTATCGTCATCTGATTTTTCTCAGCAAAATTTAAAGCAGGATCATAAATTCTTTCCGGATTATTTACTGTTTGCTTAACCAATGGTTTTTGTACTTTCTCTGTTTCTTCAACAATCAATATGTAATGCGATACAATCCATAAAATAAAAATATTTTTTTCATTTAATATTTTTAAACCATTTGAAAATATCTCATTAACATAATCCCCATAACAATTATATCCTTTCTTTTCTAAATCTGGAAAAGTCCATTTTAATAACCTCATCAAGAAATCTCTTAAGTATAATGGTAAAACTATCCCAGATATTTTTTTCATATCCCATTTTAATGTCGATGCAATTTTACTCGTATAAGAGTATAAATCTTCAATCACTATTGGATGATATGTTGTACTTTTTGTTTTCGCTCTCAACAGCTGCTTTACATCCTCCTTTTTGTAAATAGTTTGTAAAAAATTTTCCAGTAAATCCAACTTTTCCTTCTCAGAAGACGATTTCAAAAAATCTTCAAATGACTTTCGATTGTAGACAAAATCTATAAATGATGTACAGGGTGATTGATACAAAAAGTTGTATGAATCCATATTTGAGGTCCTATAATAATTTATAAATTAATTATTGTTTCAATTTATATGATATAAATATATAATGGTAACAAACCCTTGAAAAAAAAANAAAAAAAAATAATTAAATTAAATTTTAAAGCATAATTTTAATATTTTTACGTTTGAAGTGACAAATATAAATGGATTTTTTTTTATTTTATAGTGGTTATTAATATTAAAAAATATTCTTATGATGCTTTGATATTATAAAATATAATATTTATTCGTCAAGGGTTAAAAAATGAGTGTCTGAAGCTGGGCGAATGCCGTTACGAGCATTAGACATTTGTTTAACAAGTTCTCTAACGTTAATCCTTGTTAAGTAACCAATACCTTGAAGGAATAAAATCATACTTTCTGCAACTTTCTCTGGGCTATCATCAAGAACTAAACCACAACTATCTTGAAATTTAATCCATTCACTATGTCCAGGATCTAAATTTTGATTAACAATTAGTGTTTGTTCAATAAATGGTGATCTTGCACCAACAATTTGCATTACGGGAACAGATAACTTAGGCCCATTACTACCATCTCTTGAAAACTGTATAGGCGTTCTATTTAAAAAACTTTCAATATATGCTGCAACATTCTCTGGGTGTGATATATTGTGAAAAAGTGCACGGTACTGTCTAACGATGTCTGGGTTGCATTCATCTAATCTTTTACCAAAGTGATGCCACATCAAATAGTCAACAGTAAAAGGTGTCATACCTTTATTTCTTAAATAATTAATATTAACTTTTTGATATCCCCATTCAACCCAACCAGCTGTTGACGGATCACAATTAATTAATATTAAGGATATTAATTTCTTTTGGTTATGTAATGCATATCTTAAAAGGACATTTGCACCGGCTCCAACACCCAAACCAATAAATTCTTTGAAGTTAAAATGATCTACAACACACTCAACAATTCTAGCTAATCCATCCATTGTTGGAAATTGATAAGTAGCCTCCAATGGTTCTGCATCACTATGTTGTCCAGGAGCATTTATATTGTATACACAAAATTCTCTACTAAATTCAGCAATAGTACCAAATTGAAAGAAATTTTGAAAGTTTAACTCGGCTAAATATAAATTAATTATTAATAAAAAATATATATATATATAAAAACACACAATCTAAACCAATATCATGGAAGGTAACTATTGGAAGCTTATTTCTATCACCATAAATAGTAACTTTGACTGGACCAAATGTTGTATTAACAGTCTCCTCAATATCCTGCACCTCATTATTAAAATCAGCATCTTGTACTAAAGGAAATGTTCCCATTTCTACAGAATTCATATTTCACAAATATATATATTTCTTTACAATTGAAATATATAATATAAGTATTTATTAGTAATGAAAAGTATGACTAAACTTTCCTGTAAAAATACCAATTTATATATTAAAATAAGAAAGGTTAAAAATTTTAAAAAAAATTACTAATAGAATATTAAATGGTGTTTTGAGAAATATTATGAAGAAATATACTCTTATCAATTATTTCTTTCCTTCTATATAATAATACTTTCTGTCATATATTTAAAATAAATAGTACGCACAGACATAAATAATAACTACTGAAAGTAACAAAAAAACAACCATAAGGAAATAAATAATTATTAATAGCTATTTTTAACAGGGATATAAAAGTTAATAGTATAACAAGAAATTTACATTTTCAGGAGGGACACTGACATTAAAATGATAATAACAGAGACTGTAATAAATGGTTGTTAAAAGATAGATGGTAAATGATTACATATCATTTTAAAATGATATATAAAGGAACAAGAAAATGCAATTTAGACGTTGATGAAAAGAGAACAACGATTGTAGTAAGAGTATATAATAATTTTATGGAGTAGTGACGACGTACCAACTTATAATAAACCCGCTTCACCAGACCGCTACATGTGTACAACCAACACAATAATAATATGTGTACATAAAAGTTATTACGCCTCTTTTATGGGTGTTGATATCTTAGAATAAATATATATTTAGTGATAAATGAAGAAGATAAAAGGGAACCTATGATAATAAATAGAAAATTTTGTTTCAATTACAATTAGCTTGATAAAATATTATCTCAAAGGAAGTAGTTGTAATAAAACTTTATTCCTCCATGCTATACAATCTTACGCAAAAATATTGTCGATAAAGTTAGACTATGTTACTAAATACACATAATTACACAGAAATACAGGTTATAAATAAATAAAAAAACAAATTGTTTTACAATCATAATTCCTAATCAAAACATATAAAAACTAAGACAGCCTCTCCTTTTGCTTTGGATTCCTTAATCCTATTACAATTTTTAAGTGCACTGATACCATACTTAACAAATGTCAATTTGTCTTTTTCTGGTATCTTCTTTGTTATATCTTTTTGAAATAACCAAGGCCTATCACCAAGAATCTTATTATTGCACTAGAAATGGTGGTATTTAAAAAAAAAATATTAAAATAAAACTTACCTCTCTCCAAGCAATCACCATATCTTTTTCATGTTTTGGAAGCTTAAAGTAATTTATCTCCATATGCCTTCTCATGGCTATCATTTCATCCATTATCTTGACAAAGCTATTCAATTTCTCAACAGTCAATTTATTTCTAATAGAAAGTGGAATCTCGGCAAACTCGTCACCACGGATAGGAAACAATCCTCCAACAGGGAAATCATTGTTAAAGGCTTCCTTCTCTACTGAACTTTTTGGTTGTTCAATTGACTTTTTACCACAATCTTGTCTCTCCATCGTCATTTTGACATCATTCTCAGAGATTAGGTTTGACAGATCCCTAATAATTTCACTATTCTTCAAATATGTTTCCTTCTCTTTTAACTTTTCAATCGTGCTAGAGAACGATCCTGCTACCTCAAGCAAATCTAAAAAATGAATAATTATTAAAAAAAATTGTTCAAACAACATACCGTAGGGATAATTATTTTGAAATCTCTTCAAAATTTTTTCAAAGGTATTTATAACATCAACCATAATTCATAAAAAAATATCAAAAATGAAAGCAACAATATGAGATAATTAACATTATACCAAAATATTTTGAATCCTAAGAGGAAAGGAAATGTCACCATTTTTAGCGCCGTTTATTTTCATTGCTACTTTCTTTCTATTATCGTAAAAAGATGCTATATATTTAATCATCTATCAATAACTTTATCAACAAATTCTCAAAATTACCATCATTTTATTTTATAAAGTAGATTTTACAATTTAACACATGTTGACTTAAGATTATATTTTTTTTTTGCTATTACCATTTTAAACTTTATTTCATTTATATAATTATCACCTTAATTTGTATATTAATTTAATATACGATATTATCGTTTTTATCTTTATAACTATTAAAAAGCGATCCCAAATTTTTATCATTTAAATTTTTTTATATATTAACATTTTGTAATTAATTATAGTTTATATTAATATTTAATTATGGAATCTGATGCTGAACAATTATTTCGACGCCTTCTGGAACCGGTCTCAGCTATAGGGGATTTGTTTAATGTCAACTTATCAACCATATTGGATCCCTTTCTTGATCACCTAGAGGATGTTCTTTGTAAGATTAAAATGAACAAAAATGGAGTAGAGAGTAAAGAAATTGATTTTGTTCGAGCTGGTTATCTTATCTCAAATGCTACACTTCTTCTTGGAGTTAGAGTCGATACACTATATAAGCAAGTGAATGACTTCATTGATGTTTTAAAAGTTGGAGGAAATCAGGATGGTGCCGATAATGATGATGGAGATAATATTGATATGGAAATCGAACGAAAGTTGGATAACAATAAAAATCCATTCACCCTATTGCCTATTGATGGATTAAAGGCTGGTGGAAAATCAGCGAGATTCTGTGAATATGATCCTACAGATGTGGATATATTTCCAAAGACTCAGGCTGCATTTATGGCTATAAATGAAAATGAAAAGCGTCGTGTAAATCTCTATTCAATACACA
Source organism: Parastrongyloides trichosuri (assembly GCA_000941615.1). Taxonomy (NCBI): domain Eukaryota; kingdom Metazoa; phylum Nematoda; class Chromadorea; order Rhabditida; family Strongyloididae; genus Parastrongyloides; species Parastrongyloides trichosuri. The sequence goes on along the minus strand of LM523173.1, from coordinate 329,331 downwards.
ATAAAACGCACGTTGTTGGATGTAAAGATGATTTTCTTGTAAATACCTGTAGTTTTCTTCAAAATGGTATTGCGATATTGGATTTTGATTTTATGGATATTATCAATATCATAGAACCCCCAAGAAGTATTATTATGATTGATGAACTTCCGGAAACAAATTTGGTTACATCACAAGGAGAAACACAACCTTCTCAAGCTTGTATGAATCCAATTGCTTTAAGGGATAAATTAGTTCGAGATTTGGAGAAGGAGTTTCATAATATCTCTGGAGACGATGGAATTGGCATGGATTATGATGGAGTTGAAATGCCTGATCAAGTATCAAATTTTGTTGATGAAATTCGTGCTGGTTCTGCTGCAACTCATATTCTACCAAGTGATGTTTTAAATGATATCACAAACAGTAAAATTTGTAATATGGAGAGCTCTTTTAGAATTAATTCTACACAAACAGATCATACTTCGGAAATGGAAGGTATCGTAGAAAATTATCAAAACTTTTTGAATGTATCTACAAACATGGACAAAACAGCAATTGAGATAAATGAGGATGAGGTGATAAAGGCTAGCAGAAAGTCACGCAAACATGTGATGGCTGAAGTTGATTTAGCTGATGTTGCTGAAAAGGTTAAGGAGCATGTGGAAACACATGAGTACGATGACATTGATCAGATAAAATGTCGGTCCAAGGATGCTATGGATACAGATTATTTACCCAGCAAAAAAGGATGTAAGCAGATGGAGATGGTTATACCATGTGAGATTGGAGCAAAGTATTTGGACTTCAATAAGCTCATAAGACAGCGTGAGCGGGCTGTTAAACGTGCTCTACACAAGGATGGTGATGGTGGTGATCAACTTACCTTTTCACAAGTAATGGATTATTTTGATTTGAATAAGAAGAACAAGATTAATAATGCAGCGTTGGATTCATGTATATATGATGAGGACAAACTGTATGAAGTGTGTTTGGCAGATCGTAAAAGAGCAATTAAAAGTTTAAGGAATAAAGTTGTTATGGAGTGTGAGAAAAATATGATTGCTGCAACCAATGTACCCGAAGCTATTGTTGAATGTTTGGAAGCTGTAAGTGAACAAGATGAAGATTTCCATGCAATCAATGATGAAATAAACAATGATGATGTCGATCCTGATATTCCATCTTTTAATGATTTGGACATGGGAACTCTTCCTGTTTACGACAATATTTTGACTGATGCTGATATTAATAGTGTGGAAGCTTTTCATGGAGAACACGATACAAGTAAGAAAGGAAAGAAACGTCAAGCAATGGAAGATGGAGAAGAGTTTTCAGGAACAAATAATGACATTGGTTTTTCTAAATTTAATACAACTATCTTTATTCAGCAGGATGAGGAGTTACCCAATTTGACTTATGCAGAAATCATAGAAAAATACAATGAAAAGTACTGGAAGTCTGTTGATCATGAAGTCAGTCATTCCTACAAGAAGATTATTGAATGGGAAGATCATCTTAAACCATATATTATTAAGGAGGAAGAAAGGAAGAATTTCGATATTAATGAGTATGGGTACACATTGATTAAAAAGTTTAAGAATGTTGGAGATGAATTAGCCTTTAGAGATATGATTGAAGGGTACGAACGCTACTTGGTTCCCAGATACTTCTTATCATCACTATTACTTGTTAATAAAAACAATTTCAAAATTGTTAAAGTAGATAGGAATGATACAATTAATACTATTGTCTATAAGCTATTAAAAACCGACTTCTCCTTTGAAGAAGGTGATGTATAAATTTTGTATTTTTTTACCTTTTGTATTTTATATTGTATTGTAACTTTTGTATTTATAACAACTAAATAAAATAACCAATCTTAAAAATAAATGAACAATTTGATATAAAAAAAAGTTTAATAATTAAAATTTCAATATAAAGTTTTTAACGATTTTCAAAGAAAAGTATCGCTGCACTATTTAACATTGACTCAGCTAATCTCTTCTTTCTGACACATTTAGGGCATTTATTTACTTTATCAAAGCATTCTCTATGAAAGACTGAGTAGCAATCACTACATCTATAAGTTTCTTCAACTTGAAATGGATATATAATTTGATTACAATCACAAATTTCACAGAAGAAACCTTTTTGAGAACATAAGGGACAATTATAGACATGTTTAATAGCAAAATCAATATATCCAGAAATTCTTTTTTCTAATTCTCCACTATAAGTATCATCCAAATCTTTCCATGAATATAAATGTATATTTGTAACATTCTTATCATCTTCAGCAACAACTTCTAATAATGCTTGCCTTACACTCTCTTGGCAATACATTAAATATAAAGCAACAAAACTTAGTATTGTTCTTTTTTCTTTAACCCCTCTGAATCTTTTTGAATATTTATATATCATTGGATTCATTGATTCAATATCAAATATCTTATCTCTATAAACTTTCTTTATCATTTTTAAATATACCGGTGATATTCTCATTTGTCGGAAGTCTCCATTTAATATAACTCGACTAGGAATTAATTTTTTTCTTCCATCCTTCATACAATTTTTACAATAATATTTCTTGTCTAAATTACATGCAATATATACATTTTCTCTATTTTCAATACTTTTAAAGCAATTATAACAACGATAATTTTGACTATCAATTCCTTCTTCATGTGGTAATTGCTTAATCATTTTTATAAAATTATCTCTTTCCTCATCTTCTGTTTTCTTTTTCTTACTTGATTTTTTTCTTTTCCCCTCCGATTTTTTAGAAACTTCTTCAACTTCTAAAGTTTTTTCTTCCACCTCATTACCTAAAACTTTAAATATATCAAAAGGTGACGGAGACATAGAACTAAATGAAGTATTTCTACTTAATCTACTACTTGGTTTTCTCCACCTGAAGCCACTAAAACTATTACCAGATGAAAAACTATGTGATATACCATTTTCATTATCAGTTGTATAATTTTTATCATTTGATAATATAGAAGTTGAACTTTTAGATATTTTCATTGTTTCCTCCTCCAAAAAACTATCATTTAATTTATTTTTGTCGCTTGAAGTTTGAGACGACTCTACATATCCTTTAAAATTTTCTTCATCCTTCTCCAGAACCTCTTCCGGTAATGAATTTTGACTTCTACCAATTGTAAACATTGTCTGTTGATTAATATAACCATTATTTAATGCTCTTTGTGGACATGATGAACTATAAATAGTGTTATCAATTTCGTTCTCTTTTATACATCTTTCTATCAATTGTTCATCACTCTTAAATGATTTTCCACTATCTTTTGATAAATTTAATTTATCATTATTTTTGATAAGCATACTAGCAGGTGATGTTTTTCTTTTTATTTTTACTCGTCTCCTTTGAAATTTAACAGCTGACGGTAAGTGTTCTGTAGAACTAGGAGAAAAATCAGGAAGAATAAATTTATTTGAATCATATTTTGGTGTACTACTTAAAAATTGTCCTGAGGTACTAGGTGATAAACCATAACAATCTAAAATACCAATACCTCCAGTACCAGAATCAGCGTATTGTGATGGTTGTGAATATATACTACTATGAGCATCTTCATTGTAATCACTACCATTGTTATCATCATCATTTGTTCTATTTAATGGTTCATTAGTTTCACAATCATCCATAGAATTAAGGAGTACAATAGCTTCTTCACTTTCATCTACAACTTCTTCTGAAATACTTTTCTTTCTTTTTTCTTCAAGTATTTTCTTATCATTCATACTTTTAATTAAACTTTCAACTGTTGTTATTTCTCTCCTCCCCTGAACAATACCTGCATATACCAATGGATCATTAGTCCATGTATCAAGAAAGGGTGTATTAATTGAAGCATTAATTTTTAAATCTTCTTCCATTTCAAGTTTCATAATCATATGACATGCGTTCATAATTAAATTACTATCCCTTAAAAAAGCTGTCTCGTTATAAAATTGCCCCATCGCTTTTGAGTCACCAATAAATTTAGAAATATGTTTAACTAAATCTTTCATATTTAAATGAATCCTTACCCAAGCTCTTGCTTTACCAATCTCTGATTTAACTAATGATAAATTTGATATCTTTTTTAGGATTGATGGATCTGTAAATTTATATACAAGTGGCCAGAAGTTCTGAAAATGATTATTGTTTCAATAATTATAATCAAAAACATACCGGTTGGGGATATTTATTATATCTCGTTCCTTTAATGTAAAAAGGATCTTTTAATCCATTGATAAAGATAGCCTCCACAACATTACATAGGGATGTTGTAAGATCACTAAAAAAAAGGAAAAAATAATAATAAAAAATAATCAATTTTTAAAATAATCACATACCATGACAATTCATCATTCAAATTACGAAATTCCTCTTTTAATGCTAAGGCAACGTAATGTTCCAAATCATGAGATAACTGGGAACATTTTGCCTCTGGTGATGAATCAAAACTCATGATTCTTTATATACTTAATTAGAGGTTGAAAATACTAGTAATAAAAATTGTTATTTCAAAACCAAATATGGAATTTTGTATATGGAAATATTATATCATAACAATGATAAAATAATGACGATATATGTTAGTCTGAAAAAAAGGAGATATGTAAGTAAAAAGAGAAGAAAAATAAAAGTTAAGGTTAAATTCAATGTAAACAATTGTTTGTGAGAGGAGAAGCATATAGACAAAAATCTTAAACGGAAAATTTCTAAAACTAATATATATCCTAACAAATTGTGTATATAATAATAGAAGAAGGAGAATAAGTATATAAATTAAAACACAACTAAACAGAACACGATCCAGTTCCACATACAATGAAAGTACACGAATATGAGTATATTATGTATTAAGAATGATTGAAAGCATCGTTTATACTAATGTGTGAAAGCTTGCTTTTTAATAAAGTTAAATGTAATTTTAGGTATTAACTATAGATAGAAAATGTGACTTGTATAAAACTTTTGAAGATAGGGTGTATGCGTAGACTATTGTATCATGATGACGATAATAATATCTGGAAGGAACAATTATATATATAATATTTACGAATTATTTTACTTCTCTCCTTATCAAGAAATATTCTACCTTTGTATAAATTATTATAATAAAAGGTAATAATAGATATCATTATTATAGAATGTTGGAGTGTAATAATAAAAAATATTTTATCATGGTAGTTTAATAAAAATGTTTGATAATATTTAATTTTTTAGTTTTAATTTATAAATATATTACCATTATATGTATATCACGAGGAAGAACATTTGATCAAAATTTTTTTGATATGAAGTGATAAAATTATGGGGAAAGGATAAAAATGTAAAATGTTTCTGAATGATATTTAAATATCTTAGTGTACGTTTTTTTGGTTATTTAGATAATTTTAAAATAGTCATTTTTTTCATTGAAATGTTTAATGTTGATATGATATATGACATTTCATTGATAAAATGTTTTTTTGTTATATACTTTTTAAAATTTATTAAATAGAAGTACAATGTCCTTTTAATGATGAATAATGTATCTATTGAATTGTAACATAAAAAATTTGTGATAATGGTCACATCAAATAATTTTATTTATATATTTAAAATATGATCGTTATTCAGAAATAAAAATTTAGTGTTACACTTTATTGGAATTTGATGATTCATAATCTTCATTGTTTAACTTCTCTGCAGCTTTAAAATAATCATAGATGATACATCTTGAGATTTATTTTTTTTTCCAAATCTGTGATTGTAAAATAAATCTTAAAAACAATTTTAAATGTCATTGTTCATCTCAATCAAGTTAAATTATTTATTTTTAAAGGTTCTGTCCATTCTGAATATTTGGAATATCATCATTGACGTATAATTATTATTGAAAGAATAAAAATATTTTGATATAAATTTTTTTTCAACTTTACTGTTTTTTGTAGCGTGAAATAAGTATATAATAACATAATAATATTAATGTAATTCTCAAAAGGTATTAGAAAAATATGGTATTATCCTTCCTTCTTGGCAAAACGGATTTTAAGAATTATCAATATTTTTATTACATCATTTTAATTATAAGTACATTAAAACCTATATTATATAAATATATTATAATTAGAACACTTTGTTTTCATATTTTTTTAAACCTTTTTTATATTTATAATAACAATTCCTGTTAAATAATAATAAAAATTATTTAATGCAGTTCTTAAGTGACATTGATGTAAATTAGTTACTCAATTTAAATTACATTTATTTTACATCTTCCACAAATATTTTCTTTAATTAACCTACAAAAATAGTTGAAAAAATATATATTTTATTATTTTTTATATTCAAGATAAATAATAAATTTTATTTGTAATAATATTATTATTTTAATTAATACATCGTCTAAAGAACTATATAATAAAGATGAATGATACTTTTAATAATATTACTACAACAGAAGAAGATGAAGAATTTCCTTCTATTAAAATCTTATCACACGTAGGTGTTGGAATCTTACATTTATTAATTGTTTCATTTTTCATGACAAATCAAATCCTTTTTTTCAATGTAAGTTTAATGAAAGAAAGATTTATAAGTTATTAACAATTAAGAGTTTCTATCGTCTAAGAAAGACATTAAATACGATGCCATTCAAAATAATAAAAAATCACGGAACAATATCATTCCTTGCTCAAATATGTCATTTTGTAACAGCTATTCGTGTAATAATCGCTGTTCCAGATGCTGATCTTTCTGAACTACTTGTTGGAGCATTTCTTAATGCACTCTATATAAGTAACATAGCATTTATTTTTCTCTTAACACTAAATCGTTGTGATATTATGTTTGGTAACAAGATAATGCCAAGAATAAATAGGTTAAAATTTTATAATTATGGTCTTATAGCATGTTATATTTATACCATAATTTTATTTCTCTTCTACTCATACCCAGATTTTAATACAGGATTTAGCGCCGAATATTATGAATGGGTGTTTATCAACAATAAAGATTGGCGCGTTGATATCGCACTTGGAGTTCAAAGTTATAGTGTTTGGACCTTTTTATCCCTATCAACTTTCCTATATATGGCTATGTTTTTAAAGTTACTTCAATTACGAGGACATACTACGAGGAAGAGTGTGATATCATTTAATGATTTTAAATTAGTTATACATGCTTTATTATGTTTTGCTTCTGTTGCCCTATTGGAGTTTTTTTGGAGTGGTATTTTAATGAATATCTATAGGAACGAGATTACAGCTTTAATTCCGGAAATTTTATTTATTTGTGTTTCAGGTTGTAATACTATTGCAACATTTCTTTTTGTCAGGTAAATATTTCATAAAAATTTAATATATTTTTGTAATTTTACAGAGAAATAAGAAGAGATGTTATTGCTTTCGTTTGTTGTCATAGTGGAAAGAATTTCCAACTTAAAGAAGCAATTAAAACACGCGTGACTAGAATTTAATTAAAAAATAAAAAAACATCATGAAATCATTTCAATATTTTTAAATGTACATTCTTAATTAATTTAATTGTTAATAATTAATGTAATTTTTACCATGATTTATTAATAATTTTAATTATATTTTATTCCATACGTTTTCATTTTATGCCATTATTTTAAACAATGAAAGACAATGAAATTTTATTAAATAGTTCTATCAATTTCCCATGTGGTAACACATTCTCTGTAAGGCATTACGTTGAGACTTCTCAAGGAAGTCAAAATATCATGTTAAATCGTGTTTTAATTGGTTCAATACATCTTGGGATATCATCATTTTTTCTTATTACTCAAATTTTGGTTTTTTATGTAAGTTTTTTTTATAAAGAATATCATTATAAATCTTTTAAGGGTCTCCATCATATAAAAAACAATGGTGACAACATGCCATTTACAATAATGAAGCATCAAGGATTCACATCATTTATTCAACAAATTTGTCATTTCATAACATCAATTTTAACAATTGTATTAGGTGATTTTGATTCATTCACAGAATCATACATTGGCGCTCTACTTTTATCCTCCTACTCCACTAACGTAGTTTTTGTCTTTCTATTAACTTTAAATAGAGTTGATATAATGTACCAGAAAATATATTTCATTGATATATCAAGAGAAACCTTTTTCAAAAGTGGAATCTTTATATGTTACATCATAATGGGAATTTTTCTTATTTTATTCCTTCTTCCGCCGTTCAGATTGATTTATAATCCAACAATATTAGAATGGGTTTTCTTTGCTCCCAGTAATTCGACAGTTATTGCCTCTATAGTTCAAAGTAGAATAATCTGGGTATTACTTTTCTTTACTTTAATATTAAATTTATTAATTTTCTTCAAAATTATTTCTTTAAGAAGATTAAGTATTAGAAGATCATACTTTGCATTTGAAGATTTTAAACTTATACTTCATGTCATCCTATGTTATGCGTCAATTGTTTTTCTTGAATTATGTTGGAATGGTTTGGTTGGAAATATTTATAAGTCCACTGTAGGAGCTTTGATTCCACAAATTATTTTTATTATTACCTCCGGAGCAAATGCCATTTTTACACTTTGTTTTGTCGGGTAAATTTTTTCTCATTAATTTAATTTATAATCTTTCCTTTCAGTAAAATAAGAAGAAATATAGTAAAAAGATTATGGATTAAAAAATCAACTACTGTAACTACCATGGCAATGGTTAAGAAGACCGTTATAAAATATTAAGGTAGCTACGTCACAATAATTAATAATTCATTTGTATACATTTATAATGACTTCACATTATAAGATTACTGTATTGAATACATAATTTTTATAAATATTTCATAACTATCCTTCTTAATAAATATAAGGGAAGAAATATTGACTCAACATTATTTTGTTGAAATGAACGTCAATGATTTTGATGAATTTTCTAATTATTCTGTACATAGTTATTTATTCCATGTTGAAGAAAATTATTATGATCTGTCAAATGAAACACCTAAATATGAATTATTGTCAAATAACTTATTTGGTATGATATTATTTTTTGTATCACTCGGATTCTTTGTTGTACAATTTATTATAATCGTTGTAAGTTCATTTCATTCATCTACAATTATATCTTTAGAAACTCTACATCACAAAAGATCTCCCTAGAAATGTTTCTTATGTAACAATAAAGCATATAACATTCATATCAATGATTCAACAACTTTTACATATAATAATATCATTAATAGTAACATTTGACAACAAAATGACTAAAACCGTTCTAATTCACATTGGGGCTTTTTTAACATCAACACATATTGGTACTATAACTTTGACTTTGATCTTATCACTTTATCTCTGTGATAACATCTACAAAAAAAAATTATTTCCAAAAGTATCAAGGAAATTATTTTTCTTCATCTGTTTCATTCTTTCTTATACCTCGATGATAGCAATGTTTTGCACATTTGTCTTTCTCAATCTTAATAAGACATCCCAAACATTAATATTAAATAATTTAAAGGTTAACCATAGAATTGGAATTGCTATCAGAGATAATTATATAACATTTACTGTTATATTAACAATTTTCATAGAAGCTTTAACTTTTACCAAAATAATCTACGCCAAACTTACCAGTGATGAAGGAAAAATTTATACATATGAAAATATAAAAATTGTCATCTTTTCTTTATTNNNNTCATTTTCCTCCATTATCATTTATATCCTCTACTGTGACATTTTTGATTTCTTTACACTTAATGAGTATGGTTCTTTAATCAAAGAAATTTTATTTTTTTCTACATCTGGTATTAATTGTTTGTATTGTTTATTTTTTATCAAGTAAGTTTTGATGTCTCCTTCTTATTTAATCTAAATTTTAAAGAGATATCAGGAAAATTATATCTGGAAAATGTTGTTTCAATGAATTTTATATAATAATCGAGAGAATAAAATAATTAAATGTTATGACAACCTTTTTTATATCAAAATGTTATCACCAATTAGTTTCCGGAAATAGACACATTTGTTGCAAAGGATATAGTCAAAAAATGTAATCTATTTTTGGCTACTAAAATAAAAACATTATAGATGTCGATTCATTTACATTTTTATGTAAAAATCTTATCTTTAAATGGAAAGTCATAATTTTTCCAATGATACAACTATTAGTTATATTTCTTCTGAAGTTAATAATAGAAATGCTACCAAAGTTACCATTTTGACAAACATAGAGATTGGATTAATTCATTTATCTTTATCATTAATATTTTTAACCATACAGATTCTTGTTTTTTCCGTAAGTGATAAAAAAAATTATTTATTAAGATAATCCAAAATTAGGCATTAACTCAATTAAAATCATTAACAAAACAAACACCATTTATGATTATATTACATCATGGAAATTTATCATTAGTCCAACAAATATGTCACATCTTAACCTCTATAGTAACACTTTTTTACTTGGATTCAATTGAGCCAATATTAAACCTAATTGGATCTCTCCTTCAATCGTCTTATATGGGTGGGATAGCTTTTGTAATGTTATTAACAATGAACCGCTGTGATATACTTTATAAACAAAAACTTTTTCCAAAAATAGATCGAAAAAAATTTTACAAAATATTTATTTTTTTCATTTATATCTGGACAGCAATATCATTCATAATATTTCTAATCCCAAACTATCGATTAACATTTGATTTGAATCTTTATGATTGGATTTATCAATACAGGAGAGAAATGAGTGATCCAGCATTTCGATATGAAAATATTTCTATTTTTATTCTTCTACTGATGTCATTAATTGGACAGTTTATGATATTATTTAAAATTATCTTCAATAGATCAATTCATATCATGAAATGTTCAATTAAGCTTAAAGATATTGATCTTATTATACATGCTATCTTTTGTTTTATTTCGGTGGCTTTTCTTGAATTTTGTTGGGGTGAAATTGCCATCGATATCTATGAAACACCAATTGGTTCTTTGATTCCACAAATTATGTACATATGTATTTCAGGAGCCAATACAACTTTTGTTTTGTTTTTTGTTCTGTAAGTTTTAATTTTTTTATTAATTATTTTTGCAGAGATATTAGAAATCATATTTTGAGAAAATTATTTCATATAAATGTTGGAAATATAACCACTGTGAAAATTCTAAGATAAAATATGATAACTGATAGAGCTTTTATTTTAAAAAAAATTGATACAACACAATTTTAAAGACAATCTTTTTCAATATCATCGGGAATGTACATTTTGGATCTGGCAATAAAATCATCGAGTGGACAGTAGCTTGCATTATTACATCCTGTAACATATTGTGTAATTGATCTAAATGGAGAATCAGCATTGTTAGAATATAATACTTCAACAAAAAAGTTTTTATTGTTATCCTTCCATAATTCTAACAAAACGATACTTGCAAATTCGGGTTCATAATTTCCAATAACTCCTGACTTAGCACCTAATGTTCTTAGAAAAGCTGAAACAGTTGTATCATGAGCTGAGAAAATATTATATTTTTGAGAATTTACTCCACCATTATTTATTTGATTCTTAACATCTTCCATATTATTTATCATTGTTTTTAATAAATTGCCACCTTTGAGTTTAATAAGCTTACTGTTTTCAGGAATACCAATTTTTGTTTGACCACCCAATAAATCCCAAACCGTGTTAACAGTATCTTCCAACTCATTATAGAGACTATCAGTTACCCATGATGGTAATGTTAAATTATGATATTTTTCAATTTTTAATGAATCAAATAAATCTTTTAAATCTCTAATATCGGTAATTTTAAGACCTGAATCCCTTGAAACCTCTAATAATAATGATGCTTTGCTTGCAGCATATTCAAGGAATTTAATTTGTGTTCCAAGCTTTGCTTCTTCCTCTTCCATTTTTATACATGCAAAATCAGGGTTAAGAAGCTAAAAATATTAAAATTGTAAAACTTTTAAACTTACATTATCATCTTTCAAGGGAACAGTATGGACTGGGATTGGTGTCCAATTTTTTGGCCATTTAGTATTATTTGATGGATAAGATGTTACACTATCACTATATAAACCAGCTAAACTTGAATAAGCAGATGCTAAACATCTATCAACATCTGTACTTCTTGCTTTGACTTCTGCTGACTTGTATGTTGGACTTATCAATTTGTACTGGTTAACATATCTCTCCTTGATTTTTAATCCTTGTCTAAAATGCATATCCATACCTAATGGAGACAGTTGTCCCCATGGAACAGGCCAGAAGCTCTCTGGATAAGGATCATTAGGATATGTACCAGCTGGAGATCTATCTCCATGTCTCCATAAAGCTTGTATAAATACTAAATCTTTAGCATAAATATATGGAAAAATTACTAATAAAAGAGAAAAAATTTTCATTTTTATTTTTAGTCAATAAANAAATTAAAACCAAATGTATATTTGTATATAATATTGAATATAAGTCTTATCTCTCGAAAGAAACTGATAAAAATTATATTACCACCTTTTTAATTTTAAATTCTTTCTTCTAATTTACAAAAAAATTATAATTATCAAATATAAATATTCTTTTTTAATTATCCTTTTCATTGAGCTTACTCTTAAGATTTGATATACCATCTTTCAATACTTTGATCTCATCCTTGATCTCTTCAATGGACATCTTATTAAGTTCCTTCCGATTTTCCAAGTCAATCTCACGTTGCTCAATTAGAATTCTTTTGTTCAATATTGCTTCTCTAAGATGCATTATATAAGTTGACAACTGATCTACTTGTATATAATTTTCATTTATATTTTTTGCATTCTTCTCCAAACGAACACGTCCCTCTTCCTTCTTCCAGACATCTATCCATTTTTGAGTTTCTTTCAAAATCATATTCATCCCAGAATTTAAATCATCTATCATCTTTTGTTTATTTTTAACAGATTCTTGATATATCTCAATATTTAGAGAAATGTCATACATTTCTTGTGCAATACATTGTTTATCATTTTTATATTCTTTCAATCTTTGACGTAACGACTCCAGACGATTATTCAACTTCTTTGAATCAACATATGGAACTTCTTTTTCTCTTGTCTCTGTTGTTTCTGTATATGTTTCAGATATTATTGTTGTTGAAATTGCCATCTATAAAAAAGTAATATTTATTATCAAAAATAACAATTACTTTTCCTTACTTATTTTTGTAATCATACAATCCAATCCTTAAGCGAAAAGGCAACCCATATACTTCCAACTCATTTTGGAAAAACGTTTTCATTATTTATAAGCTTGGAAAACAAGATATTTCACCTCAGTTGGACATATTTTTTGAATTAACTTATTATCAGAAAAAATATATTATTATGGAAAGATACACAAGTCCAGTAAATCCAGCTTTATACCCACAATTATCAACAATCCTTCTTGCAATTGGTCTTTTATTAACAGCTAATTTCTTAATTTATGAAGTAAGTTGTAATAATTTTATTTATTAATTTTAATTTCTCTCAAGGTTACAACAAACAAAAAAGATAAAAATTTTATAAAAGAAACCATGTTAGCTACAATTGCATCTGCCTTTCTTGGAACTGGCTCTGTTTTTTTAATGCTTTGGGTAGGGATTTATGTATGAATGAGGAGATACATTTTTTATTTTGTTATAAATTATTATTATGTTAAATTTTTTGTGATAATGAAATAAAATTTGTTTTCAAATACTAAATTAATTATGGATATTTATATTACTAGGAATAATATTTACACATCAATTAACTTTTTAAAGAAGGATCGATTCCTTCTCATTATGATGTATAAAAATAGTTAATTTTATAAACTTTTTTTTTTCAAGAGAATAAATATACTTTACATGGAAATTGTTTTATTTGATATACTTTTAACATTAACAAACATTCATTTAATCTTTCTACATATACATGCTGCCTTTTTATTCTTCGAAAAATTGTGTCCTAAATATTATCATACTTTTTTTCTATTTGATTTTTAAGACTCTTTAAAAAGAATATTTATTGCTATTTTATAAATCAAAAATACTAACTTTATTATTATATACGACTTTAATATCTCTATTTGGTTATTGTGTGAGTAGAAAGTAATAAAAATAAATTGTATTTTTTATCTATGGTTCGAGAACGTAGTTATGTTTCTTTTATATGCATATTTTACTCCTTCAAATTGAAGATAGAATACATTTAAAATATAGTTTTTGATATATATAAGTTATAAAGAGGACATATATATAAGACATTATTGAAAATTACATGGTTATATAAAACTTAAAAAGATGCCTTGTAATAGAAGGAAGTGTATTAATTATTACTAAAAATTTTTTCTCTTTTTATTTTATTTAAATAATTTTATTCTTTCTTTCTTTTGTTATTTTTCAAGACTTCTTTGTTTGGAAAGGGATTAAATTTGTATTTTACAAATAATATATTTAATTATAAAATATCTTAATTGTTTTTTTTTACAAAATTTATATTTGATTATAAAATATGGAAAAATATTTATTTCTTATTAGTCTTTCTTTCTTAAGTCATATTTTTTAGAAAATAATGGAATTGTTAGATGATACTATATTAAAACTTTCAAAAAAGTCAATGTCTGGAATGAGGTTACAGGTAATTTTAATTAAAAAGTTTAAAATATTTTACCCATTTAGACAATAATTATCTGTGCGATATTCTCAATTGTCCAATTTTTTGAATTAAATTTAATATGGTATAAAGTTTATCATGTCATTAATTGTAGTACTTCAATTTCAATTCTCCAACTAGATGCAAGACATTTTTCACTTCACTCCAATTTACAATACTCAGAATATCCAAATCATATTTCATGTCACTCAACAATAAATCCATATTTACATCTTATAACATACTTTCTTGGTAATGTTATATCATTAACTTTGGCATTCCTAAAATCATTAAATTATTCTCCAAAAAAATGTTTTACAATTGCATGTTTATTCTCTTTAATTTTTATTGAATTACTATCTCTCATCTCTCTGTATTGGATATCATTACTTCTCAAATTTATGTTAGGTTTTACCAATGGCTTTTTGACGCAGTATGGAATTTTAATAATAATAGATTGGTCCCATCCTAAATATGTTGCATTTAGAGGGAATTGTATTATTGGAAGTAAAATTATTTCATTAATATTTTTAGCTATCATTATGAAGATTGGAATATCCATAAAAGTAACATACTTTGGAATGGCTTTAGTTTTTGTTTTTTTAATTTTACTTGAATTAATGTATGATTTTCAATTTGATTAAATATAATTTAATTCTTTTCTAGATTTGTAAAAGAATCAAGAAGTTATTTGAGGAAAACAAAAAATTTTGATCTCCTACTCCATTATCTTCGTTCCCTGGCTAGACAAGTAGATTATCATGGTGAAGCAATAACAGAAAAAAATTTAGCCAACTTAAATGTAAATTTTAGAAGAAAAAATTAATTTTAAAGTCATTTTTTAGAACCATTTAAGTGCTAGCCAAGAATTGGTTAATGATGTTGAAGATAAAACAAGTATGTGCATAACAAATTATGGTGACAATATTGAGGAAGGAGAAGATAATCAAAAAATGATAGTCGAAAAAATATGTTATAAGAAATATTTTTGGATAACAATAACGTTGTAAGTCAAATTTTTTTTTACAATGATTTAAAAATTTCTAGCCTTTTAAATTATACGTTATCATTTCTTATTCAAAATGAAACTCTTGGTCAATTTGATATAAGAAGAGAAGGTAATGGAAATAATATTAACCAAAATGATAAAGTTAAAATGTGTGAAAATGAAGGAAGTAAACGGTACATGTTAATAACAGGCTCATCAATATTTTCTTTTCTCTTTGGTATACTGTTTGTGAAGAAACCTTCCATTATACTATCAATTGTTTTGTCTTTACAAATAATTGTATCAAGTTTAATGACATTTCAATGTATGTTATTTTTAATACTTTCATTTTATATTTGATATTTTTAGGGTTTAATAAAACAAAAGATGGGATTAAAACATATTACATGCTAATAATTGCTTTTAGTGTTATAATTGATCATTTATTGCAACTATTGATATTTCAAAATATAAATAAAAGAGGAGATATAAAAAATAAAAAATATGAAAGTTTCGATAAAGATAAAAATTTATCCAATACGATAGAGCAAACATACAAATATGTACCAAATGGGAAAATTATTCATCCAACAGTTAAATGGAATTCATTTCAATTCTCACAAATTATTATTTGCCTAAGTCATCTTACGGCATCATTCCTTACATGTTTAATCTTTTATACTGCATCATTACAAAATATTTCAGAATTCGATGATAATAATGTAAATTGATATACTGTTTATAGCTAACAATTTCTTTCTTATTTTTAGAATAGTCAAATAAGAGAATTCATAATATCAGATGTCGATGACATAAAAGAGATTACCTCTTCAACATCATCAAAAGACCTATTTAACTCCGAACAATGGATGATTAGTTCAAAAAGTATAGCCAATAAATGCAATCATTTAATATATACAATTTTAAAGATTGTTGAGAGTAATGGAATTTTAAATTCTAATGATGTTTTTATGAATATATTCCTTTTTACAATGATTGGATATATAATTGTGATTTTTACAGTTAACAGGATAAAGAAGACTAAGCATACTTATCATGAGGCAATTTGATGGTTTATTATTACACAACGATTGGAGCCTATACAGTGCCAAACTAATATTTTTTTATCTAAAAAGTTTGGCAAAGTTAAACTCGATCCGTCATATAAAATAAATGACATCAATAAGAGAATGATTTATTTTTGAATAACCTAACGAATTCAAACCAACTGTGATACAATTTTACCATTTATTACATGAAGCACAGATGTTTGAATTGGTTAGAAAATTCCTTTCGTCGATAGTAAAAATATTTTCCTTTTTTTCAATATTAAAAATCAATCCAAAGTAATGTTCTAGTCATGTGCCTTTAAACAATGTCGCCATGACTATGAAATTACCTTGAATTGACATTCAATAATTATTGGGATAAATTAATAATATTATATATATTGTTTCAATAAAGATGCAATGAAGATGGTAGCCTAATATATGAGAGAATTGAATGTTGTGATTAAAATGTTATTTTCTCCTCTTTATATAGAATATTTTTGATAATAGATCCACCTCCTTATGCCTAGAAGATCAAACTTATTAGGAAAAAAGGTATAGCTTAATGATGGGTGTCATCAAGCATCTTAAAAAAGTATACCTTTAATCTATGAAACAAGCATTTTTAAAGATGCTTGAAGTTGTTGATTACTTTCTTAAGGGTTGATTTAGTGATGACCTGACAGATGAGTAAGAATAAGTGTGATGAAAATGAAATGACATTTTGATTTTAAAGTTATATCAAAAAAATATTTTGTATCATCTTTTGCGCAACGCCAGGTGGACCGATCGAAAGTATGTGAAAAAAGTTATAGCAATGAGAAATAGAGATGTATCAAGTGAAGAAGTTTACTAGAATATGTTGGAAAATACATGATGATATGTGAAAAAATCGTTGTTGTTATAAATAAGAAATAGTTTTTTTAAAGATAAGGAAAGAAAAAATCTTTATGCCAGTATATTTATTGTATAAATATTTAAAGTGAAAAATAATAAAGTTGAAATATAATTATTATTGAATGGTTGTTGAAGCTTTTATTGAAATAGAATTATATCCTTTTATAACTGTTGCATTTCCATCATCTGAATTGGTTGAATTATAATTGGAAGTTAAGTATTTACTTACCTGCTATTATAAAAACTTCATGGGTTGAATTTTTACCAATGTCAGGTATATTAAGGACTGTTTTTACTCCACTTGCAGACAAAATATCAGATGGTTTTAAAAATTTAATCGTTTTTGGTCCCTCACTTGATATAGTTATGTGATCATCTTTTTTATTCAAATCACTTCCCTCACTTATTATACTTGTTGATTCAGGATTTGTTGAATCTATAAAAAAAACATACAACATGATCATGATAAAATTACCAGATGATTGTATTTCACTTGGAGAAGTCTTTACTTCTTCAGTACTTGGAACTTTCCATGATCCTAATAATTTTACTTCTCTCTTATTGACAATATTACTTCCTTCAGCGTTTTTAAACAAAAATAATAAACAAAAGAGAAAAGTGAATATACTTTTATAGAACATTGAAGAAACAATATATTTTTAATCGTTAGGTTGTAAAAATAATTGGTTAATCAATGAATGTTTGGTAATATTTTATATAACCGTTGCTAAATATCTTGTAATTTTAATTGTAAGAGAGAATCATTTTATATATAATAAAAATGATGAATAACAATTAATGGTGGATACAATTATACTCATGATAACCTTTTTTTTTATAACATTAATTATTAATAGATTAGGGGGATGATCAAGGATTTAATATTTTAGTTTACAATATAAAATAACATTTTGGTTACAAAATTAGAGAAATACTAGTGACTCATTTGTTTTATATTACAAAGTTTTATTTGTCATTAGATTCAAAAAAAAAAATGGTTATGTTATATATACATGAAAAGTGAAATATTAATAATTTTCATCTGTAAAAAAAAAATTCAATTAATTATTTAAATACGTAACATCATATAAATGAAAACATTACGAAATGTAAGATGTGAGACCAAATGATATTTGATTTATAGTTATGAATTTTCTACAATTGTACATTCTATGATATCATCATCCTTTTGTTTTATATTATCTGATTCCATTATTTCAATACTTGTATTCTTATAATTTTGTTCATTCTTTGAACCAATATCTTTATCCTCGGTATCATAAAACTCTCCAACATCCTCAACAATTTTATCAGTCACCGTTTGATGAAGCCTTTTATCGGGATCAGCACCATCTATTTCCATTGCTTGAATTTCACCATAATTAAACATGTCATTTGGCCGCTCATGTGTTTGAACACTAGGTACAGGTGATACTTGCATCAAATTTTCAAAAATCTTTTGTTTTATTCCTTCAAGATAATCTCTATCATTCTCATCTTTAATACCTGATTTTTCAATATGAAGATTAAAAGAAGGATGAAAATATTGGATATAGTCATTGTATGGAATTTCATTTGGTAACACTTCCCCAATAGCTATTGCCGTCTCATTTGCCCAACATCTAGCAACATTCTTAGGTGTATATCCTCCACCACCTAATAACATTAAAGGAACATTCTTATTTCTAAAATATTTAACACAATTTCCATGACCATGTAAAGTTAAATTGAATGTTCCTAACTTATCACCTTGTAGTGAATCAGCTCCACATTGTAAGACAACAACTGATGGAGCAAACCGTTCCATTACCTTATCCATAACAGGTTCAAAAATACTTTTATAATTTTCATCAGTTATTCCATCTTTTAATGGAAAATTAACAGTATACATCTTACCTTTTCCATATCCAACCTCTGATAAAGCTCCAGTACCAGGAAAAAAATTTCCATATTTATGAAATGATACAGTCATAACACGATCAGATTGATAAAATGCTTCTGTAACACCATCACTACTATGTAAATCATAATCTGCATACAAAACTCTTGGATAATATTTTAAGAGCTCCAAAATTGCAAGAACAATATCATTGGTATAACAAAATCCGGATGCTTCACTCTTTTTAGCATGATGAAGACCTCCCATCCAATTGATAACAATATCACTTTGATTATGATTAAGTTTGTAGGCAGCACACAAAGATCCACCTACCGAACTTTTACAATACTCAAATAATCCATCAAAAATTGGGCAATCATCGAAACAGTTGTAATTTTGTTTATCCTTTGAATTATTTTTAACATTTTCAGGAGTCGAATTTTTAAGAAAATCCAAGTATCCTTTGGAATGGAAGACAGCCATATCATCGTATGTCGCTTTTATTGGTCTCTTCAAAATAAAATATGTATAATCATGAAATATTTTTTTAAGAAAACTTACAATAACCTCCAACTTCCTTAGAACACCATAACTCTCCAACAAGTGATGTGTAAGGCGAATCCTGTTAGGTTTCATTACATGACCATTTCCATAGTAATAATTTCCAATATCATCTGTAAAATTAAGAAAGTTTATTTATTATTTTTTTCAATTAAAGTATTAAGCTTACTGTCATAAAAATAACTTATTCTTTTTCTTGATAAATCACTCATTGGATTTTTTTTTTGTTAATCAAAGAATATATATAAAAGTATAAAAAAATATCTATAAAGAGTGCTATTAAATATAAAATTTATTTGGGATAGAAAAAGATACACAATAAGTATATGGGCCGCACCTTGTTTAAGTGGCATATGTGATTCGACAAGAACACTTAAACATATCACTAGCATTTTAATGGATTTTAAGTAAAAGAAGAGGTAATTAAAGAAAAAATGATTGGGAAGGAAAAAATTGAATGGATATTTTTAAATATTTTATTGTTTTAAAGTTTTATTTAAATTTGATATATATTTTTTTCTAATATATGGTTGTTCAAATGTTGGCACAGATATTGTTCAATAAGTAAAAAGGATGCTGTAAAGATGTATTTTAATATAAAAAAAAATTTTTTTTTAATGATTATATGTTTTAAAAATAGAAGGTGATAAATTAAATATGGGATATGAACAAAAACGAATAGTTAATTTATTTTTTTGTACTTTTGTTTATCAATTAATATTGTACTCTTATAAAGAGATACTTTTAAAGAATCATGAACAATTATTTTAAAGATACAAAGTTGGGCAAATAAAAATAGAGATGAAACAAAATTTAAATTACAATTTTAATCCTTCTATAAATTGGAATTAAAAAGAGAAAAGATAATCTCTGATCGAAGTTATGAGGAACATACTATTAATTATATACTTTTTAAAGTAGTTTTCCTATTTAAATTTAATTTTATATATATATATATATTAGAGAAGTATATTCATGAATATAAAAGCTTTATACTATCAATAATATATTTCGATTAATACTTTTGCCTATGATACAACATATTAGACTTTTCAATGTTATTTGACATAAATGTAATATAATAATTTTTGGATTCTTTAATAAAATCTATTTTTAACCAATTCTCTTTACCATTATTATTATTTTAATATGAAGTATTCTTAAAAGGTACTTATTACATAAATTTATGTATATATCTTTAAAATTTTTTATTACTTTATATGAGGAGGGAATTAACAATCGATCATAATTATTATTTATATAAAGCTAATATGTTATTTATATTGAAGAAAATTATATTGTAGTGGCCAGATGTTTTAGGGAGGATACGAAACAACAATTGGTCAAGTTACAATATTAAGCATTGTGTTTATATTACTACCATGAACTTTGCACTACTAGATTCGTTTTCAAAAAATATTTTTTTTTTCTTTTTGCAAACTTATATATGCCTATTTTTGTATCTTTTAGAGAGATAAATATATATATTTATATCTAAAAAATTGTTACTTATTTTATTTTATATTAATCAAAATTGGTTTTTATATTTAATATGTAACCTTATAATAACTCCTTTTAAGATAAGAAATATTAGATATACCATAACAATAATAAATGTGCCATAAAGAAAAATTATAAAGTTTATAAAAATCTATAAATATTTTCTGGTGCTGATGTACTAGGGAAAGTATCGCTTAACAATTATTGAAATGTGTAAAAATTTTATCTCTTTACAACTTATTTTTTATGAATTGAGAATTTCATATAAATTATACCTTCAATATTGAACAATTTAATTAAGAATAACCTTTTAGTAATGATAATATTTATTTAAAATTTATTATTTTATATTTTTAATACATATTAATCTAATCTTTCTTCTTTATAAGTTTTACCCCTTATTATTGATATTTCCCATAAAACTTTTAACCAATAGACATAATCTTTTAAAATGCCTCATCAAACTTGTGGTATTGGAATACATCTATAAATTTTAATAAGGTAAAATATAAAATTATTTTTATATTGAACTATATTTCTATTGTAAAATTTTTATTCAATCCCAAATTTTATCACTACCATCACTATATTATTATTTTAAGTTATAAAATTTTTTATATTTTTTAAGAATATAAAAAGTATATTTCATTTTACAAAATAACAATTGATGTTACTATTAAAAAAGGTTATTGAACAGCTGACTGGGAGTAAAAAAAAATTATTAGAGTAATCATTTGTGAAAAGTTGTCAAATGAATACATATATCATTCTCATTTGTTTTAAATATCCTGGAATTTTATATCTAAATTTATAACTTCATCTTTTTTTTTTGTCATTTCTATTCATGTTTATTATTTTGTGAATCAACTTAATTAATTCTCACTTTATGTTATCATTTATAATGTACTCTTTTTATTTTTAAAATATTCAATGATCTTTAGAGAGAGATAAAAAAGAATTTTTCAATTAAATGAATGTTTAAAGCAAGGCTACATTTTTTTAAAATCAAATGTTGTTAAGATTTTAAAATGATTAGGAGTTACCAAAAGGATAAATTCAGATGATAATTAATTAAAAAAGAGCAATGTTGATTGTTTTAAAACAAATGGTTGACTCATTTTATACTTTAAAAGATTATATTTTAACATTTGTATCCTTGTACTTTAAGCTTTTTTATATATCCAAAGTGTAAAAAATAGTATTCATTTGATAAAAAGAAATTTTGACATTTTTCTATTAATATATTTAACATGTATTAAAGGGTAAAAATTTATATCAAAAATGCACTTTTGAAGATAATTTTGTTATATATATAACCATTATACATTTGATATTTTTGCCATAATTTTTTTCTATCAACCGGTGATATATACAATATTTTATTCTCGTAATACGAATAGTATTAAAAAATTTCTATTAAAGAAATATGAATTTTGGATATCTAAGAATAATGTATGATAGTAAAGCAAATATTTTTTTTTCTTTATAAAAATAACTAGATATTTGAAGTATTTTTTTTATCTACATAAAATATTTACTCATTATTTAAAGTAAACTTTATTCAGCAATTTTTTTATCTCAAATTTTTTGATAAAAATTACAATATATACATGATGTAATAATTATATTAATATGATTAAAGATCACATTAATATCAAAAAATAAAAGCTTCCTATATTGATCAACGATATAAGATATATGTTGTTATCTGTGATGGATCAAAAATTGGAATAAATGTAGGCAATTTAACATTATAATAATGTGATTAGGAATATCTTTTTAATAATTAAATTTTAACAAAATTATTTTGTCCCTTTCTTTTATTTTTAATAATAAGTATCAAAATAAATGTTGTTTTATATTTATAAATAAAAATGTAATAAGAATCAAAAAATAAAAAGGGCATTTTTGTTGCATCAAGTATATAAATATGCAAAGTTTGTTTTGTGACGTTATATTTTTATTATAAAAAATTACTACACCAATCTCTCCGATTTACTATTTTTTATTCACGTTGATTAAAAAGTATCTTTGATATGTTATGAATTATTATTATTTTTTATCATTTTTTTTTTGTATAATTTTAGGATTAATTGTTGTTGATGAAGAAGGAATAAAAAAAGAAGGACAACAAACAAAATATTTAGTCTTTTTAACATCCACTTAATATATTATTATTTTTGTTGTTATCTAAGGTATAGAGATTAGATTTTGCGCCTTAACTCTATCTATATATTTATTTATTTTTTGATTCCCTAATGCATACTTTTTTCTTCTTTTGTTAATATAATAATATTTAATGAATAAACAAATAAAAGGATGAACATATTTGTGAGGAGAAAATTTGTGCCTAATATAAGTCAAATATTATTTTTTATAATAATATTTTCTTGCCAACTTTGTCTTATAAAATCAGTAGTCAACAACACAACTGATCTCTCGTTATCCTTTCAACATAAGGAATATAATACAAAATCATTTTTTCAAATATTTAATTTAAAAGATTTACCAATATCCCATGATCCCATCAGTTTAAATTATTTAAGAAGAAGAAGAAGAAATAGGAGAGAACCTGCAATATGGGGTGAACCAGCTGGTGATTATTCTCTTACAGTTTTGGAGGATCGAACCATATTTATGCATGCTCTTCTCTTCGTAGATAACAAGATTGTAAGTACATATTTATAAATAATGATGATAATATTTATTAATTTTAATTTATAGTCTAAACACTATAGAACAAATATTGAAATGAAACATGCTATTTTATTAATGATTCAAGAAGCGAATGAATATTTTTATCAATTAAATATTCGTATCATAATTGTTGATATACTTGAAACCAATCGAAGTGATTTAAATTTGTATACCTTTGAATCTTATCGAAATTCAATTTTAAATAAATTACCAAGACATGACTTTGCTGTCCTGATTGCTCATAAATATGCCGGTGGATTAGCATTTGTTGGTGGATTATGTAATGATAGACCTATAATGTTATGTGGATTTTATTCACAAAAACCTGAAGCTATGGGAAGTATATTTTTCCATGAAGTTGGTCATCTTGTTGGTCTTCCACATATTGAACCTAATAAAACATTAATTGTACCCAATTGCAAATGTAAAGAAAGTAAAGAAAAGGGATATTTTGAGAAAAATAATTGTTTAAAAATACCGTATGTTTTTCTTATCTTGTTTTTCAATAATTAAATGATATCATTTTTAGTGGATATGATCATGAATGTACTGTTCAAAGTATGATTAATCATGTTTATGGAGCACATTGCATCAATTATAAAGAGCCATATGTTGATCTTTCTAAAGTTCAACCTGTCTGTGGGAATGGACTTTTAGAGGGAGAGGAAGAATGTGATTGTGGTACATCTAAAAGTTGCATAAATTTTAATTGTAATGCTAAAAATTGTAAGAGGCACATTAAATCAGAACATATAATTGGCGCGCTAACATTGTCTACCTTATTCGTTTTGATAGTAATAATATTAATGGCTACACGAACAATCCATTCAGTTCAAAAAGATAAATTCATAACAAAGATTTGTGATGAAAAGTATACTTATTTATTTAACCATATAAAAATAAACTCAACTACTGGTCACACATTATCAAATAATAGAAATTCAATAAATAATTACCATACTAATATAAAGAAATCATTAATATCAAGACCTAAAGTTCCACCTCCACCACCACCTCAATTGTTAATATCTCACAATGATAACGTATCGAAGCCTTATTTATTATTAAATGGTGAAAATGATCTTTCTGAGAGTAGTTCTGAAACCACGGTTACAACTGTTGGAACTCTAAATGAAGAAAAAAATACTGGTCTCAATAGTAATAATAATATTAATTTATTAAAAGATGAAAAATTTTGTCATGATAACATTTCTCTTAAGTTTGAAGATTTTGATAGTACCGATGATGATGAAGACGAAAATATGAATAATCAAATGTTAATTTCTAATTTACATCAAATTCACGATACAATTATTTAAATTTATCCTATAAAAATTATTATTTAATAAATTATTCTTTTTATTTCCAAAATATTTATTTATGTTGTTTAAAGTATTACTACTATTTTTAATTTTTCAAACTGTCCTCTCCAATTACACCGAGTCCATTTTTCTCCCTGAGGATGGGAATGATCCATATTTTATAAATCAATTAAAATCATTGATAAAATCAAGGAGGGCAAGAGAAATCTCTTATAAAGTGAAAGATATGCATTTCGTCATCCTTGAGATTCATGGATATTATAAATTTACTGCAACATTAGGAATTGTAAATAGTGTACCAATGTTTTTAATAAAACAATATGATTGGTTATTTTTAAACAAAGCACAAAAAGATGCCTTAGAGCATTTATTTTATCCAAATATTATTGTTTTGAAAAATCCTATTGGTTTCAAGTTACGACATATCGAAAAAGATACTCCAACTGATATGTTTAAGGTTGCAGTTGTGAATAACTTTGAATTTGATAATTAATATGAAATTTTTGTATTTATAAATATGTTAAATAACAATTGAAAAATAAATAAACACAATTATTAATATTTAATTTTATAAATAAGAAAATGTTATAAATTGTAATGTAAGTTATTTTTTATAATCATTATAATTTTAACAATAAAATTATATTTCAACAAAATTATCAATAATCAATTATAAGGAAGTAAACTATTTGGAAATAAAATGATAAAGTTGTTTTTCCTTTCAATAAAAACTAAATTTTACAATGTTTTTATAAAAATGTAATTATAGATAAAACATTAAAAATGTTTAAATTTAAAGATGTTGAATAATTAATTATTCGTTTTACTAATAATTATGCATACACAAATAAATAATTCATTTTCAAATATATTAAAATAGTAATAAATTTAAAAACTGATGAATGTATATTAATAATATTCTTTCATAAAATCTTTATATATTAACATAATATTCGCCTAACAGTTAGAAATTTTTGACTTTGTTGTTACCAATTAGTATGCTACAAGAAACTTTTATGTAAATTAAATTTCAATTTTATTATTGTATAAATTTTATAAGAAATTATATTAAGTTAAAGCTAAATTAGTGATATATAAAAGTCAATTTGAAATGCACATACTCGTCCCATATATCTTTTATCATTCTTTAAAAATACATCATTACATATATTTTTATCAAAAAATATATTTTTTAAAAAATGAAATAATATATCATTAAACATTACATAAAATTGTTTTATATATAAATTTTTTATGACTCCTTTTATTTTTAACATTATAAATGAAAAGCCATATAAATTTTTTTCTTAAATTTATCGACTTACTTTTTAAAGAAAACATCATTTTAATTTTTAATTAAAGATATATTGGAATGTCAAAAAAGTTGACATAAAATTTTGTGACTCTCCTTATAATGATTATTTTTACGTGATAGAAGTTATATTTTTTTTNCTTAATCCACTTACAAATTCAAGCACCTTGTTATCTTTTCATTAAAATAAATTGTCTTGTAAATGATGCCTTCGGCATTTTTCTTTTATATATACAGTGAAAATAATTTATCAAACAATCTTATATTGTCTTCCAATACTCTTGTCCATCTGTCTTATAATGCCTCTAAATTAAATTAATCCCCTTGTATTCATGTTTATCTTTTTTATCCCATATATTTTATTTTAACCGACAAGAAATCAAATCTTCTAACATATTTATTAATAACTTTTCCTTTTGATAACAATATTTAGATAAACTTTTAAAAATATATATTCTTATTATTATTATGATAATAAACATTGTAATTATTTTTATATCATTAAATTTCATTGACATTATAAATATATTTAATATTATAGAATGTGTCAAAAAAAATTAAAAGACAATAGAATGAAGAAAAATAAGGATAGGACTGGAGAAGGAAGAACAAATTTTATTTATTCAGAAAATGTATCCCCTTATTTATTATCTAAAGAATATAATGAGTCAAAAAAGAGGAAACAACTAAAGAATGAGATTGATTTTCTTAAAAGAAAGTAAGTTATTTTTTAAATGTTATGTCTTAATTGTTTGTCAAAATATATTTTTAATAACATAAATTATCTTTTATTTTTGAAACAATCTGTTATGATACATCGAATGAAATAATAACAAAATAACTTTGTAAATATTATTTTTATATATATAAATATATTCTCCAATAATAGATTATATATTATTCATTGTATATTTTAAAATACAAAAGGTATACCATTATTTTATTAATCATATAACAATATTGCTCTGCCTCTAATAACAATAGTTATATTATTTGAAATACATGAAACATATGTTTTTCTACATTGATATATATAAAGTAATCATTCTTGCGCAATCCAACATCGCACATTATTCTGTTACATTGAGTTTTTATAAAATGTTATCTCCTATATAACTTTCAACCTTTGACACTAGATACACAACTCTACAAACAATTATAAAAATTGTTAGGAAGAATTTTTATTTAATTTTTACATTAAAAAACTAAATATTTTAATATGTGCATTTTTTTTTCTATCATCTTTATTTAATAAGAGACTGTTTAAAATTTAAACACATTTATATAAATAAAGTACTTAAAAACATCAATAATTGAATTGAAAATTCTCAACTTATTGATGGTTTTATATTATGCCACATTGTCTTTTTATTGCACATTTAACATGTTACAAACTAGTCTCTTAACTTTAAATTTAAGTTGCAATAATTATTTATATCCTACCTTCTATATATATTAACTCATTTATTGATTACATCAAATTTTATACGTTAAAATATTGTTTAAGCATGCGTAGATAAATTTTTATTTATATATTTTAACACTATGAGTTTTATAGCTAAAAATATTAAATTTCCTTGACAATGTATAAAGTATATATTTTATTGTAATGATAATGATGACGTGAATTTGTATGTACGCAAGGTAAGCATATATATATTCTCTTTTTTTTAAATAAGCATCCTTTCACCATTAAACTTATTTTATAAAATATATATTTTTACTTGTTTATTCTTTGTGAATATTTTTGTCGAAAAATGTTTTATACATTATTTATTTCAACAAGAGGGAAAATATTTAAATTTCATTTATTTGTAGATATAATTCGAGAATGAAATCAGGATTATCAAGAGTTTATGAACTTCAACCAGACCCATATGATGCAACACAAAGGAGATGTATGAGGGTTTGCGTTTTTACAGAAGTTAAGAATGTTAACGAATTAATGGAAATGGTAAGAACTGGTGAGATTGATGCTGCTTTAATTAAGGCTGAATTAGTGGTTGAACCTTTTGTTTTGTTGGCAGCTGCAAATAGGGCTGTTCACCAGGCAGCTCACAATAGGATGAGTACAAGATCATTAGCTGCAGAATTGATATACTCTTTATCACCAACTAGAAATGTTAGTTTTAATAATGAAGTAATAATTTATAATAATAATTTATAGATTTCCGAATCTTTACTAAATTTTGGCATTTCTGATGGGTCAGAAAATTTAATAGTTTGTATATTTGATGATGCTAAAGGTTCAAAAATGGTAAAATTATCTAAAAAAATAAAAGGAAAACCTGTTAAATTTGATAAATGGATGGAACTAGTTCATTATCCTTCCATTAAAAAGGTAAATTTATTATAATGAATAACAAAAAATTTTATATTAATATTATTTTTTAGCTTTATAACTTAAAATCCAGTGATTTGAAAAGCGAAGATCTTTGTGATATAATTGCTAATCAAATTGTTAGCAAAGATCTTGTTTATTAAAAAATGCCTTTATTTCTTTTTTACTACAAAATTATATTTTCAATAATAAACTTTTAATAAAAATTGATATTTTTTAACATAAATTTTTTATAAATGACCAAAAGATAAGGGGACACCCGGGATCGAACCAGGGACCATACGATCTGCAGTCGCATGCTCTACCACTGAGCTATATCCCCTATTGGAATAGGTAGTGACAAATTTTTCCGACCCACAATGAGATGTTATTT
>LM523173.1:206409-299772 GCA_000941615.1 Parastrongyloides trichosuri | reverse complement strand
TCTTTGGTCAGCCATTCCAGTGATAACAGTATAATGTCAAAAACAATATCATTAACAAGTAATTTGGATGATCAAGGTGATAAGAAAAAGACAGTATGGGTAAAGCTTTCAAATCAACTTAAAAAAATGAAGAAAAAGTCAATGAAAAGTACTATTGATGAAGATTTAGGTCAAAGCGAAACCCCCTCTATTAGTCATTCGGTAACTTCAGACGTGGATAATGAAGACACCAATTCTAAGTACAAGAGTAATTCAATCAGTATAAACATGTCTGTTGATAAATCATGTAACAGTATAACAACAAATCAACAAGATGTAAGAGATTGTGATGATAAAAGTAGTGGTTCAGAACAATTTTTGGAATTCAATGAAACAGCATACAAAAATCAAATGAAGAAGTTTATTGAAACTCTTGGTACTTGTAACAGTGCAAATATCACTGAATCTTACAGTTTAAATTTATTATTAAACTTCCTTAATCTATTTGAAAAGCAATATAACTTGAGGAAAGAATTTGATATTGATACAACATTTCAAGAAACATTTTCAATGACTCTCATTCATGCAATAATTCATAAAGTCGCATTAATATTCAAGAATGAACCAATCTTGTTAGAACTTTCTGTTCCAAAAAATGAACTTGTTATATTATCAGATATACATGGAAGTTTATTAGATTTATTGAAAATATTTACTGATAATGGTGAACCAGGATTTAAAAGTTACTTACTACTTGGAGACTATGTTGATAAAGGTGTTGATGAAGTCTATGTAGCAGTATTTCTTTTTCTATTGAAAATATGTTACCCAACTAAATTCTATCTACTAAGAGGTAATCATGAATTTTTAGATGTAAATTCAAAGGATCTATTTCCTATTAGATGTAAAAAAATTTTTGGATCACATAATGCATATAGATTACTTAATTATGCATTTGAATTTCTACCCCTTGCAGCTATAATTGAGGATGAAATTTTTTGTGTACATGGTGGAGTCTCTCAATGGATGATCAATAGGAATTGTATAACAAAGTTGAAAAGACCTTTAAGAAAAAATAAGGATATGATTAGTAGATTAATTATTAGTGATATGGTATGGGCTGATGTAAAAAGAAATGATTATGATACCTTTGAAGGTTTAGGATTTACAACTTCAAAACGTGGTGTTGGATATGCCTTTAATGAGGTTGGATTAAAAAAAATATTGAAAGATTTGAATGTTACAAGACTTATTCGTGGTCATCAACCTTCTGAAGATGGATTTAAAGAAGATTATTCTGGATTATGTTATACAGTCCATGTCAGAAACTTCTTAGAAGATTCTCCAATTGGTGGTGGATATTGTATCTTAAAGAAGATAAATGTTAATCCTACAACAAATAAAGGAGATATTATTATTGAGCCAAGACGATATTCTCTCAAATTTTGGGTACCAACAGCAACAACAGCTGCAAATTTGTGCCATAAATTGATTGAAAATTATAATCGTCAAAGAAAGTGTTCAATAATGAAAAGTTTTAATAATGAAATTAAAAAAGATTGTCAAATATGTGCACATAAATCGTCATATTTGAAAATTTTAACTTGTAAGAAAAGGACGTTCCTTATTCATAATCAAATAAAATCATTTATTATGAATGATAGGAGGAAGGACAACTCAAATCCATCATATCCATTATTTCATAGAATGTTGTCAAAAGACAACTTCCTTCCAGTTGATCGTTTTCCGATGCTTCTTGACTTTATTTACGCTCATCCAGTAAGAAGTAAGCAGTTAATATCACAAAAAGAATTGGATTTAATGAAAGCATTAAAGGATGAGTGGAAATCATCAAAATTAAAGCTTAACTCAATTGATACATTATCATACAAAGTTCTACCTCTTCAAATGTTCTATCAGGTCATTGATAAGGATTCAAATTATAAAGAACTTGAAAGTCTTAATATATCAGATTCGGAAGTGCATAATGAGGAAAAAAAATAATTAATTGATTAATCTCTGTCTATATGTAATTACTTTAATATTTAATACTCATGTTAGAATTTTGATAAAGAATACACGTATATAAAATAATAAGTTTGATATTTATTTTCAGAGAAAAAAAANAAAAAAAATGTCTTACAAAGAATAGTTGTTGAATATTGACACTGCTAAAAATGTTTCATTAGTTTCAATTTGAATTATAGCTATGCAAAAGTTTTTAAAATCTTCTCACATTCTAAATGGAGTAAGTTTCATATCACTTTTATATATTTGAACCTTGTAGATTGCTAGAAATGCTTCATCAGCAGTGTTAATAGAAAGTGTTGGTAACAAAAAAGTTATAACATTAAATAGACCTAAAGCATTAAATGCTCTTAATCTTGAAATGGTTAGAGATATTTATCCAGAAATGAAGGTATGGAATACAACATCCCCAGCATCAATGATCATAATAAAAGGAGCCGGTGATAAAGCATTCTGTGCCGGTGGAGATGTCGTTTCAGTGACTAATTCAGCCAAAACAGGAGGTGATGTTCATAAATTATTTTTTAAAGAAGAATATCAATTAAATAATTTGATTGCAAAATGTAAAATGCCATATATTGCATTAATTGATGGAATTACAATGGGAGGTGGTTGTGGTTTATCAATAAATGGGAAATTTAGAGTTGCTACTGAAAGAACACTTCTTGCAATGCCTGAAACTGCTCTTGGACTTTTCCCTGATGTTGGTGGAAGTTATTTTCTTTCCCGTTTATCAAATAATTTAGGAATGTATTTAGCTTTAACTGGTTATAGATTAAAAGGTTTGGATGTTCTTTTCAGTGGAATGGCTACACATTATGTTCAATCAAAAGATCTTGAATTTGTTGAAAAAGAATTATTAAATTTGAGTGATAACAAATGTAAAAATGAAGAAGTTGATAAGATTCTTAGAGAATTTATGCCTAAAGAAGCAAGTGATAAAAAAAATTTTTCTCTCAATAATGTTATTGATAAAATTAATTCATTATTCTCTGCTGAAACTTATGAAGGAATTTTAAAAAATCTTGAGAAGGACAATTCTGATTGGGCTAAATCTCAATTGAAAACACTTTCTACAATGTCTCCAACATCATTAAAAGTTACTTTTGAACAATTGAAACGTGGAGCGAAAATGTCTCATTCTGAAGTGTTTCCAATGGAATATAGATTAACACAAAGATTTATGGAGGATTTTGATTTCCATGAGGGATGTCGTGCCATTCTTATTGATAAAGATCGTAATCCAAAATGGAGACCAAATGATATAACACACGTTTCTGATGAAACTATTAAAAAATATTTTGAACTTTTACCACATAAAGATGAATTAGTTTTAGAATTTTAAATACTAGTTTTAATTATAAATATATATCAATAAAATTTTATTTATTAAAATGTAGACAACAACAAATAATATTTTTAAATGTAACAACTTATTTTTCATTTCTTTTCAAGGCATTTCTAATTGCTTCAACACATTGATCAACATTTGATTTATTGATACACATTGGTGGCTTAATTCTCAATACATTACCTTTAAAACCTCCTTTACCAACAAGAACACCTTGATCTTTGATATCTTCAAAAATGGCAGCACTTCTCTCTCCAGATATGGAATTACCTTCCTCATCAATCATTTCCAATCCTATCATTAATCCTTTACCTCTTACATCACCAATTAATTTACTATCAATATTATTTAATTCTTTCAAAAAATATTCACCAACAATAGAGCAATTTTCTTGTAATTTTTCTTCCTCAATAACTTCTAAAACAGTCTTACCAACAGTTGATGCTAACGGGTTACCGCCAAATGTGTTAAAATATAATGCTTTCCCAAGTGATGCTGCAATTTCTTTCGTTGTTACAACAGCTCCCATAGGGAAACCGTTACCAATTCCTTTAGCCATTGTTACAATATCTGGTTTAGCGCCTTGTGTCTCAAATCCCCAGAAATGACTACCCATCCTACCAAAACCGGTTTGTACCTCATCTGATATACAGAGGCCACCTTTAGATTGAATCAATTCGAACGCTTTTTTCAACCATCCTTTTGGATATTGGACTGTACCACCAACTCCTTGGACAGATTCAATCAAAAATCCAGCTGGTCCTGTTGATGCTGGAAAATCATATTCAAGTGTTTCCTTAAATTGTTTAAAGTATTTATCTTCAGCATTACATTCACCCTGAGAACATGAACAATCTCTATTTGTTTGAATAACAGAATCTCTACAATTTTTTCCACCCCATGGTCCATTGTAAGGATCGGGATTCATACACTTTAATATTCCAAATCCTGATGGTAAAGGTTGTTTCCAGGTACCAATATTAGTACATCCAATAACTGTTTGTGTCATTCCATGATATCCATTTCTCATTGTTAACATATCAAATCTTCCTGTATATAATCTAGCTAACTCAATGGCTAAATCATTAGATTCTGATCCAGAGTTGGTAAAAAAAACACAATTTAAATGTGATGGCATTTTTGATAACAATTTTTGAGCGTACTCATATATTGGTTCGGTATGATAGATGGATGTTGTATGCCAAAGTTTGTTTGATTGTTTAGCTAATGCCTCATTAACTTTTGGATGACAATGTCCAACCGAAACTGTTACAATTCCTCCAAACATATCAAGATATTCTGTATTATTCGAATCATACAAATATTGCATTTTTCCCCTGGTAATAAGAAGTTGATTTTTATAATATGTAACCATTGATGGAGGTAATAGAGGACGAAGTTTTTGTACTTTTTGCATTTTTTTNTTTTTTTCTAATGAAATCTAAAATTATACAAAAAAAATAATTATTAATATTTATTTAAAACACGTTGCTTCAATATATATCTATAAATATATGATAATAATTAAAACATTTTTATCCTATTCTTTATAATGCCTTGGAATGTGTAATAAAATATATCCTATTCATCAAAATCTTTTAAAATGTTAAATTGTGATAAGAATATAAAATTAATTAAAATAAGAGTTGTTTAATGAGGGATATTATATAATGACAAATATTTAAATATATAGACAATTGTTACACTACTGACAATATTCAATTTTACAACGCAAAGGTTAATACATTTCTTATCACATTTCTATTTAAAAATATAAATACACGTAAATGAAACATTAATGAATGGTTTATTGCAAACAGATTGATGATTATATATGTAATCATTATTTTTTAAAAAAGTGTATATTATAATTTAATTTAAAACTTTCATTTTTCTTTCTTTATGATGTTTTTCACCTGATACTACAACCTTCGTTACATCATTATCAAATTTTTTAACTGTTGTCTCGGTTATTGAGAGGACTTTAAAGCTTAACTGGATGAGGAATGCATTTTTTAAAGTTGGAAGAAAAAGTATCATCATCAAAGGTGCTGAGCCACCAACAAAAAGAATGATAAACTCGGCGACATTCCACGCTATTCTTGGTACATAAAAACCATTGAAATAAAATATTCTCATCAAGTAATGTGGGATTGCTCCAAGTAAAGGAATTCCAGACATTATAATTAATGAATAAGCTAAAATTCTCTGTTGTCTACTTATTTGATTCTTAACTTTCGCACTCATGGCATCTTTGATGTTTTCTTGATGTTTTTTAACATATATTAGTAATATTATTGAAAATATAATAGCAAAAATTGGTGATAAAATATCAGGAATTAAAAATAAAAACACTATTAATTTACTTGAATATCTAATTGAATAAGTATATATATCACTTGGTTGGATTTTCTTCGAAATAAATGCCTTATCACATAAAGCATAAACATGAAATGATAGTAATAGGAAGTAGACAAAACAAAACTTCCTTATATCAATATTCCAGTTTTTGACAATTAAGAAAAATCTCCAAATTGATAAAATCAGTGGTGATATAAAAAGTGTACTCATTCCAACTAGTCTAATTTCAGAAATTAGTGAAGCCACTTTCACATTTAACATTGCTTCTGTTAAATAGCAATACCACCAAATATAAGCAAAAGACGAATAAATGAGCATTGAAAATATATTTATATAAGCACTAACTTTTAATATATTTGCCAAATCTTTTTTATCTCTTAATGTTTTATTGTAATTTGTCAAAATAATTATTATAGTATTAATTATATAAAAAATTAAAGGTATAATACCATAAATATAAGCAGAACGAATCCAATTAACATTAACAGATACAAGAATACTATCGTCAAACATTATCTCTGGTATAAAATAATAATAATTAATAATTGATGTAGAAAATTATTAAAATAATAATGTTTTTTTTAAGTAATGTAATAATACTTTTATTAAAAATTTGAAAAAGCTTATTAAACCAAAAAAAAACTTTCCTTCCTAGAATAACAAATACATATATTAAATAAACAGGAAATAATAAGATTGAAAATTTTAAATCTTATATACAATTCTTTATGTATCCATAAATTTAATGAAATATTTTTTCAAATATTTATATATATATCTTAATTAGCTTATCATAGATTATAAAAATTCCTTTTTTTATCATCCTTCAAACATTTTATATTTTCTCTCATTACTTCTATTATTATTGTAATAAAAAACCCACACAAATACAAATATATATTAATTTACTTTAAAATATATATATATATATATCAATTTTCTTCTTATTTCTATTAACAAAGATATAGCAATAATTTGAGAATTCGACACAAAAAATGTGGTAAAAATGAAGTCTTTTTTAAATATATACTCAGATATATGTTTATGAGAAATTAATTTTGTTAATATTATATTTACACTTGATATTTTAGAAAAAAAATATATTTTAATTATCCAGGCTTTTTTATATATGCATATATCAAAATTTTCTTACAATTTGTATGTGTATTTAAATTCAAAATAAAATTAAATGAAGGAATATATATAGGATAGGAAAAAAAAATTAATAATTTTCTCAATTATGTGATTTTTATGTTTTTAAGAATATTGCACTATTTTTTTGAAAATAAAAAAGTTTTTACCATTCTTCGTTTGTTTAATATTTGTATAGTACAGGGTTATGTCGATAAATAATAATTTTCTTTATTCTTGTGATCCTTCTACTTTGATAAGAATATCTTCAGGTAAAATATTTTCTTCACTAGTTTTATCTTTATTCTTAATGTTATTATCATGATTAAAGGGTATATTTTCAATGTTTGATATATTGTTCTTTTGGTGAGTAGAGACATCTAAACAATCTTTACATAACGGTTGTTTAAGTTTCATATTGATACACAAATATTCAACTACCTTATGACATTTCTTACAACAATTATCAAAGATACAAAATTTTTTACCCTCATCATTATTAATATTACCTTTACTTGAACCATTACCACCACCTGTAGATGTTGAACATCTTGATGCTGAATCACTACAACCACCTTCAACAGAAGTTCTACCATCTCTGAAGGGGCTAGATACTGTTGTTGATGGAGATCTTGTTACAATTGGATGTGCTGATAACATTACTTTTTGTTGATATCTATTTTTTTGGTTTTGTTTTATACTGTCAATAGATGTCTCAAATCTTTTGAATCTCCCTTCCAATTGAAGATCAATTGGTGCATTTATACTACTTGGACCACCATTACTTCCACTGATTATTTCAATTGGTCTTCCCAAATGTTTGTACAAATTGGTCATTTTTGATCTTTCCTCCAGAATATGTTCACACATATCTTTTATATTTCTATACTCAGAGTTGCATAATATACATTGAAGCATTCCATTTGAATTTTTAAATGAAATATCTATAAATGAGTTTATTATTAATACATTATAAAGAAAGATATATTTTTAAAACTTTTATCATCTTTGTGTAATAATATCATCAATCCTTATATCCTTAAAATTGTATGACAATATGTCAATTGTTATGTCATTAATCCTTTCCAATATGTTTTCTTATTTCACATTATTATTATAACCTTTTTGATATTTAGATAAATTAACTTAATACGTTTATTCCCTTTTCTAAATTAAGTCAAGCTTAACAGAGTAGTAATAGATTTAAGCATCTATTTAAGAAAAGAAGTTAATCCATTCATAATAACGTCAAAACAAAAGTTTACCGCAAACATCCTCCTTATTGTAATATGTTTTTATTTAAAGAGTGAGAGAGAGATAATAGTTAATACAATTAATCATTTGAGATATTTAAAATTATAAAGCTAATAATGTTTAGTATTAAACTATTA
This sequence comes from Parastrongyloides trichosuri, assembly GCA_000941615.1. Lineage (NCBI taxonomy): Eukaryota > Metazoa > Nematoda > Chromadorea > Rhabditida > Strongyloididae > Parastrongyloides > Parastrongyloides trichosuri. The sequence continues at coordinate 291,531 of LM523173.1, read as the reverse complement.
CCATATGATTTAAGGAAAATATATACATTAAAGAAGAAGTCGGTAGGCAATCTTAAAAAGATAACACATAAGTGTATTGATATTTTTATTACTTTTTGAATTAATTAAGATTAAATTTATTTATACATTAATAAAAGTGTTATTAATATAGGTTGAGAAAGGGTCAAATCTTTTTTAATTAAGTACTTTTCCTTCATTATTAATATCATAGAGAGGATGCCGATAGTATGGAAAGAAAGTGTTAAAAGATGATGAATTATTTTCTTAACTACTATGTGAAAAGGTGTTTTGTTTATTTATGTTAATGGATTTTATCTCTTTTATTATTTGATTAAATTGTTCTTAATTTATAGTCAATATATCCTCTTATAAATACCGAATCAGATTAATAATCTTATTTATATATGATAATTAACTTTTTACACTTTCTCAAGGAAATAAAAAAAAAAGATTTGCACTCCCTTTTGTATTTGAATATCCTTATAAAATGTATGTAGTTGTCTTTTTATATATATGCCCTACACCACGACTACTACAATATATACACAATAATAGGGAGCACTCCACAAAAATATATCATTTACCACAAAATTATCAATCAACTAAAATAAGTAACTACCCATCTGAGACATCTTTAATCATATTTCCACACCATCAACTTTCATCTACCAACAATTTCTTTTTGAAGGTTGCCGTCCCACCAAAAATGGAAAAATCACCAAAACTCTTTATTGAACCCTTGAGTCTTCCTAATAAATATACTAAACAATTTTTTTAAATAACAAATATATACCTCAATAAATAATAAAAATTTATTTTCTTCTAAAAAGGAAGAAACAAAATATAATAAATATATCTACATAAATTTTATTATCTCATAAATAATAACTTATAAAAATATATTATAAATAACCAAACTCTCTTTATAAATCATTTTTTAAAAATCTTAATTTATTATTTTTTTTTTATCAACAATACTACTCCTTTATTTATTACCATATCCAAATAAAATGAATATTTTTACACATCCATTTATAGTGAAATTACAGTAACAATATTATGTAAACTAGTTTGAAAAAAATAATAATAATAATATTGTACTCTCATTAGATGATGGATCATTGAATAAGGTATAACAATATTAAATGAGACAACCGAGTATCATGTCACAATATTATATTTTTATATAGTTAAATATTTTTAATTTAATGAAAGGTTAATATGTTTCAACGAATTATTTTAAACAATATGAGAGGAGATGTCATTATGAATGTGTCATTACACATTGTTTGAATACCCATTTATGAATGGTACAATTTAACGGATGTATATTTTTATAACTTTTTGAAATAATTATCGTTTTTCTAATTAATTTTCTTTTACACATCAACACTTTAAGACATATTTATAAGAAATTAATCAACAATGAAGTTTTTTCAAAACTTAACCTTAAAATGGATTTAAATATTAAAATATACTGTACATTTCATTATACATATCTAATTATAGTAGGTAAAAAAGAGTAAAGGAAGTATGGTTCATTAGGTAAATGTTTATTGTCACTGGAGAACATTTTGGAATATATTAATATTTCAAACAATAAGGTGAATCAATTAAATTTTCCTTATACATATTATTGATACATTTTTACACATCATAACTTTTTTAATTTATAAAACTTTGTCAAATAAATTTATATAACAATAAAACTTGAATTATTAACAAATAATATTATCTTTTAAAAAATCATATTTATTCCTTTGTCGGTACCTCTATATCATCATATTTTATAATGATGATTCAAAAAGAAATATATCACCTAAATAATTGACAACTTTGTCTCTGACTCCCACTCATCCCTTTTAAAAAAACTTTAACAATACTTATAAAAGAGAATATACCATCACCGGAAATTGTTAAGTGATGAAGTTTTTTAATATCTATCTAAGTTGTGTTTTAAAGGAATGTATATATATATATANTTTTTTTTTAATATTACTAACTATTACAGAGAAATGTATATATTTATCTTTTAACAAATAATATGAAACATATTTTGTATCATCATAGGAGATAGATAGAGAGAGAATATGATATACTAATAATATATATATAAAATTTCTTTAATAATCATCTGTATATATATACAAAAGATACAGTATCCCTATCTCCCACAAACTTGATATTCATTTTTTTGGTAAATGACACAAAAAAGAACTATTTCCCCTACATCTATTTTTGTCATAAATACTAAGATTTAATTATTAAAAATGACATATAAAATTATAAAATGATTCATAATTTAAAAAAAGACACATTTATATTCTTATTTTTATAAGATTCTTTTGATTCTTAAAAGTATGAATAAAAGGTGTATATACATATTAGTTTTCAAGAAAACTTTTTAAGGAAAAATACTGTATTATAAAAAAATATCTTTTATGTCAAAATAAATAAAAAGACAACAAAGTTATTTTAATCATTTGTTTAAATACCATAAATTGAAGAAACATCTTCAAAACAGAAGCATATACTTTTGTTAATTTAATAATAAAAAAAAAGGAAAATCTTATACTTGTCATAAACTTAAAAATACATTATAATATAAGAAAGCATCTGCTACACATCGTAAATTATAACTTTCAATAAAACAGTTATCTCCCTCTTTTGATAGTATTAATTAACTGTATAAGGACAAATGTTAAACTTTTAAATGAACATCATGTCTATCAATTATTTATAATTCACAAACATTAATATTTTGACTTTTTTACAACTTGTTCTCACTTAATAAATCTATATATATACTTCACCATCTCAAGTCACAACTCTCTCCTTCAATCATATCATGTCAAAAATCTTATTCTCCATCTGTTTCCTCTATAATATATAGCATCCCCTTTAAACAGAGATAAGAAACAATTACTAATAAAATAAAATAAAAAAAAAAAAGATTCATCTCAATAACTTTACGCAACATCATCACTTAAAAATAATATCCCTTTTATCTTATTTCACATTTTCTGTAGCGGTTCACTATATAAAGGGATCACATAATAAAATGAACCACTTCTAGAGATAGAACTTCAAAAAGGTACAATAACACACCTTACATAATGTCATAAAAACATTTATACTCTTATTATGATTAACAAATCATCTTACCCCTAACCTAATCTGTCTTCTCTTAATTAACAACAAGGTGTTATAAAAAAAAAGAAATTTTGGAGTACTTTGTTACGAAATACTTTTTCTGTCTCTTATGTTTATGAGGGACTTTTATAGGGAAAATGTTGTTACATCTACAAAGGATACCGCTAATTAATCTTATTAATTAATTTGATTAAATGTGTTTTATATACTTTGAAAAGAAAACACCTTTATCTTCCTTTTTTGAAAATGATTTATTTATTGCATAACATCTCTTACTCCTTTTAAAAATATAATCTATTTTAATTTAATAATAATTATATGTAACCTAACTTTTAATCAATTTTCAATGAATAAAAATATATGTACAATAAAATCATCTTACGCATTTCATATATAATATTAAATATATAAAAAAAAGTACCACTTCTAATCAATGATAATAAAAGAGAAAAAAAATTTTTAATACTCATTCACCATTACTAAAACTATCTTCTTCCCCCTCTAATACTACTACTACTTCTTTTTATACTTTTACCGATAAAAATATATATACAATATATACACTTACTAATTGATATATAAACTTCTATTACACAATATAATGTACAAAACTTTTTATGAATGATATATTAAAAAAGAAGAGGAGAAAAGAGAACAAATAACAGTAGTATCATACATTTTTAGAAGTGCTAATTTACATGAGATAACTATGTGAAATTTATTGGTTAATATATAAAATTGAATATTTGATTTGAAGATAATTTTATACAATTATCTTTATATGTATGTTATGTTTAAAGATGTTATAATTTGAATGGTGGGAAAGATATTAGTTTTTTTTTAATATCATGATCTTCATCATGGTTTTTTTTGTTCTCATGTTTATAAAAAGTTTTTAAATAAAAAAAAATGATATTATGTGATTTTTTGATAGGAAAGTTTTTCTAATTTTGTGATAATACCTTACCTTTCATATAATTTAGTAACTCAGCACTTTGTAATGGACTGGAGGGTGATTTTGAAATACTATCATAAGATCTTTTCAAATTATTCACTTTAACAAAAAATTGTTATTAAAATGAAAATGATAATAAAACTTACTTTGATTAAATGGGGATGAGCTTTTATTATCATTATTACCATTATTATTATTATTAAGGAACATTTGTTGAAAAAAATTCATAGCCATAGGATTACCCATACTATTTTGGAGGAGATGTGTAAAGAAGGCTGGATTGGACATCATCATGGGATTTATATTCATCCCAAGATTATTTAAACCACTCATAAATGGGTTACTCATATCTTTCATCTGTTGTTGTTGTTGTTGTTGTTGATTACTGATATTTGAAAGGGATGCTAATGCAGCCATAAATTGATTAGTATTATTAGATTGATCTTGTGGACTTTGGAGATGATTTTGATTATTACTACTATTATTGTTCCCTTCAATAGGTGATATTTGTGAGTTATTTGATGGTGATCCTCCGGATGGTGATGATGTATTCATACTATTATTACCACTTTGTGAGACACTTTTGAAAAAGGAATTAAAATTGAAACTTGGATTTATTGGTGGCGATGATGTAAACATTACAAGGATAAATAATAATAATTATTTCTTATCTTTTTTAGGTAAAAAAATTAGAATATATTACTTTATAAAATATAATATTTGTATCTGAAAAATATTTTGTAATATAAATTTAATGTAAATATATGGAAATAGTTATGATACTTATACGGTCTAGGGAAAGTATCACATTATGTGGTACATATTTGTGTTAACAATAGAAAAATTTTTGTATATATTTATACTTCAACTAAGTCATCCTCCTATGTAAGGGGAAAAAATAAACTTTTGAAGTAGGAGAGTGTCGTTATGAAGAAATTTACAAGAAATGCAGTTACTCATTTGTAAACTAAAAAAACAAACTGTTGAAATGTTTATATATACATCCATTTATTTTTCCTTTCCTCCACCTATATATGGTTTTGTTTAAAAAAAAGAGTATACTTCTAAAATACATATGTATTTTGTACATCTCCATATTTTTATTATTATATTTGGAAAAATAATAGAAGTGTTTGAGGAGAGATTCTAAAATGTTAAAGCTAACATTATAAATATTTTAGTTATGAGACAGAAGTGGGAGAGAGGAGATAGGATGATGATTGAAGGAGGAAAAATAAAAGTTTAGGGAGAGAAGAAAATGGAAGCATTTAACTGGTCATGAAGAATCACATTTATTTGAACATTTGTTTTGTTTATTAACTATAATCGTTAGAAGATGTGGGAGAAAAAAAGGTAAGGGAAGAAGAAAAAATGAAATGATATTTTAAAAGATGATGAATGGTATTTAAAAGATTTTTATGAATCATAAAAGAAACTTCTATTATTAATATTTAATAAAAGGTAATGGATTATAAGTTAGTAACTTGAGAAAATATATTCACTACTATTATAATAAAAATAATAAAATGGTAGCTTATGACAAAATGTTTCATCAAGATAGTTAATTGTGTTTGAAGATATTTAATGTAAAATGACTAAAATTGTTATTTAACTATTATAAGATAGATATTATTATATGAACTCCACCTTAAGTCTATATGTATACTTATAAATACACTTCTATTCGTCTTCCTTTTTCATAAATTTACAAAGAAATTTGTTTCGGAGGAGGAGTTATTAGATGTTTGAGGGGATGGGTGGAAGAATATAGAATTATGAGGAAAGAGAGAGAGAGAAGTGTTGATGAAGGAGGAAGATAAATTTACTTCTGTTACAAGAAACAGTTACTTCTCTTTTAAGTAACCATATTTTAACTAATTGTTAGTGGATGTCATCCATATATAATAATAATACTACAAAATGTATCATGTCATCCCCATACACATATAAATAAACGAAGATGAAAAATGCCATTTTTTAAGTGCCATTTAGGAAGTTAAATAAAAAGAAATTAATTATATACACAAAAAGTACAACAACGGTATTCATTAACTTTTGGAAGAGTCAACTTTTTAAACAAATAAAAACCCCAAATACTCATGACATTTATTTCCATATTTCAAATGACATTAAAACTTAACTCTCTTTTGTACCTTTATTGTTGTTCTCTAATATTTTTAAATATACGTATACAGAGCTCTCACTAAAAATCATGATTATCTAATTAAAAAGTTACAAACTTCTCGCTCTGATTTGCATGTAAATGGAAATAGAATTCTAAACTAAACAGTAAACTTTCATAAATGACTTTTTACTATCAAACAATAATAATAAATATATAATCTTAATACCTCATCTCTTTTATATCAAAATCTCATTATTTAGAAAGTAATTAATATACCAATTTGTTACTCATATATACTTTTTAATGTAATTTATCATAAAGTAACTTACCAAAACAGGAGATGAGATGATACCTGGTGACAAAGTTTTTCTGTGATAATAAAATGAGTGATATAATTAATGATGGTAAAATAACAATAAAAGAAGTTAAAAGGTATTTAAACATAAATAAAAGATGCAATAAAAATTATAGACATCTTGACAAAAATAACAATTGGATACAATTACCTTTATTGAAAGCAAGTTAAATGGATGAGGGCAATTTAAATATATATTACCATTAAATGAAACCAACCAACTGGAGATGTATATATATATATATATATAAATATATTTTCATATATATTAAAAAAGGCCACATATATAAAAATATTTTAACAAAGTAATATTAGAAAATTTATCAAATTTCAAGAGATTTAATAATAAATCATCAACATATCTTTAAGAAGTTTTGCCGACTAAACAATAGTTTATATATGTAATATATATACATATCTGTTAGATACGCATAACAATTTATAAACTTTTTAATTTTTATAAAAAAAGGAGAATATTTCAAACATCCTTCAAAATACATAACTATTAAAAATTTTTAATTTTATTCCTTCATAATCATTTGTCAACTCCATATAAATATATATACATATAAAATCATCACCTCACACAAAACCTTTTGATAAATACTAAGAAGAGAAGAAGATGATTAGATGCAATAAACCTTTTTAGTTTGACAACAAATAATTTGTCTAAAAAGGATATATATATCTATATTATAAAATATAATAATATCACACATGCACACATTCTAAAAACTTCAACAAAACCCTCCAAAAGTTTTTAAAACTATTTATCCTTTATGAAAGTATAAATTAAATTATATGATAGATAAAATGACAAAGATGATAAATATACAATTAACTTTTGTATTATATTTGTATTAACACTATTTTAATGATATTTAATCAAAATAACTTTTTAAAATGGTATAATAATAAAATTTTAATACTTAATTGTATGCTTTTAAAACTCTTGTCATTAAATGACTTTTTGATATAGATAGATATCATTTTTGGGTATCATTAAACATTTGAAGCTACAAAATTGAGAAGGATAATAAGAATCATCAAAATTTTTAATCATTCTTAATTTTCCTACACTATTATGATATCTTTAATTTATTTTACAATTGATAAAAATATATGGACATATAAATTATATGTAGAAAAACTTCAATAATAAAAGAAGATAATGAAAAATAAAGTATATCAAAAAGATATGATCAAAATTATCTACAATACTCTTCCTTAAATACTATTGATATAATAAAGAAGAGGAACCAATTAAAATAAAATTTATCTTAAATTGCTTCCAGATCTTATTTTTATATATTATATCATCTTCTTGAATATTAACCATCTTCTTATTGGTTGAAGAAGATAATGAGAGATATTGTTTCAAAAGTATCTTTTTGATAACCAATCAAATTATTTATATTAATTACCTCTTTTCTATTATAATAAACTTTTATATTATTATTATATATCTATTTTTAAATTTTTAATCAAAAGAAAAAGGTACAAAAAAGAAACATATAATATTTTTCAAATCTATTAATTTAAATATTATTATGCCTTTTGTTGCATAGTATCAATATAAAAACAATAAAAATATTCCATTCTTTTCAACTTTGCCTTGTTCAATCAAACTTTTTTTAAAAAAGAAGTATTCATTATTATTCCCTTCAACTTGTCACATTCTCTGATATTTTGTACATATTGTCTCTAAAATACAATAACTTCCTTTATTCCTGTTACATTCTTTTATCAAAAATGTAATTAAATTTTTATTTTGATCTTTTATAAATAGTTATATTATTAATATTTGCTATATATAACAATATTTATAAAAACAAAAGCGCTTCCTTTTTAAAATCAACCATTGTTCAAAAATTTTTGTCGGCTTTCATCAATAGATAAAAAATATGTATCATATTTTTAATATGTTTTGGATTAATATAATAAACATTTTTAAATGTTGTTTTGTTTCAAAAACTTCTTTGATATATCCTATATTGAGAGATGGTATATGAATCAGATGTTATTAAAGTTTTGTAAACATTTTTTGATTTTTAATTACTAGATATTAATCTCTTGTTGAATTATAATATTTGTAAATGATATTTTTGACCTATAAGATTAGACAGGGATAAGTAGTTAGATGGATGTTTTATGTACTTTTTTAATATTAGAAAAATAAAAGTGTATAATGATAATTACGAAATTTTTTTTAATGACTGTTAATACTTGGTATCATATTTCAAGTTAATAAGTTGTTATTAAAAGTTCAAGCTTCTCATATTCATTAAATTATAAAAAATATATAACTTCCTGGTGTTTGAATATGTGAACTTTGATTCTTTCTTCGGTCCTAAATTGAAATATGAAAACTTTTATTTTCATAATTTATCGTTAGAAAGAACATTCTACCACAAAATCTCTCTCATTAGGAAAACGATGGTATTACTCGAAAAAAAAATGTAGTGCGATATACGAATGACTAAAATTATCATTTATATTATTGATACGTTTTTTTTTCGTGACAAATATTTATTTTCTGATAACAAGAACACTGTTTTTTATGCAAATTTTTAATGGCTGCTCAAAAATGTAAGTTTTCTTTTTATCAATTGATTTTTATCAATAAACATTTTTTCAGTGGACACCTACTTTTTCCGTCTTGCATCAATTGAGGAACGAGATAATTTGGAAAGATTTGTCTTGGATAACCTTGTGGAAATATTAAAATTTTTTGATACATCCGATTCTGTTATTCTTAAAAGTGTAAGTTAATTATAAAAACGTCTTTTAAAACAATTATTCTTAGGCAACAGAATTGATAACACATCTTAAGAAAAGAATAAGTTATGAAGGAAATGTAAAATTACCAATAATAGATATATTGAAACTTTTACAAAATCAAAAGAATCCATATATAATCAATCTTTCATTGTTCTTCCTTCGTTCTACATTCAAAGGAATCTCTAATACTAATGAAGCTATACAAATATTTCCTCAACTTTGTGATACGATTTTATCACATAAAGATAATAAGAAGTATAGTGATGAGTTATTGTTTTTTTCAATAAAATTACTTCATACAATTACAAAGAATATGAAAAAAACTGAATTTCCTAAAGATATATCTTTATCAATGACATCAAATGAAGTTATAAGAAAAGAATTTTTAACATTTTTCCAACATTGTTTAGCATACCCAAATGAGACTGAAGAAACAACAGAAGCAAAAGTAAAGGTGTTAGAAGCAGGAAAAGATATTTACCCTCCATCGGGATCAACTAATGAAATGTATTTGAAATTGTGTAAACTTATAAAATCAACTGGCATTACAAATTTGGAAGTAAAAATTGGTATCATTAAAACAATATCTTATCATATTTTTGAAGAAAAGGAAATATTTCATCTTCTTATTATGGGGAAATCTTATCAATCAGATGTTGTTTCATCAATCGCTGATTTAGCATTTAAAACTTTAGATGTTAAACAATGTCTAGAGGATAAGGATTGCGTTGTGAAACTTTTTACACTTTACAATGGTGATATGAACCCCAAAATAGCCAAAAATCAACAAGTTGGTAGTGGATCATATGATATGAAAATTCTTATCTTAACAAATCTTTTACGTTCAAATATTTCATCAGTAACCTTTCCAACAAATGTCTCTGTAGCATTCGAAGGTCTTTTCAAAGAGAATGTCAATATACCACAAAAACTTCAAGTATTATCAATTCAATTTTTAAAAAATATCATTGATAACGCTCCTGATGCTTATATACCAAATTTTGGTAAAATTTTCCTCCTAAAACTTAAAAAATTAATTACCGAATGTTACTATTCAAATGTTGTTGCTATTGCTTATCAATGTATGGGTGTAATAGGAAAAAGAGTACCATCTTTGGTTGCAAATGATATACCATTCATTCATGATACTTTTGATGCACTTTCAACGGCCCCCCAAGATGTAGAGACATCTATTTCTGATTGCCTCTTGTTATGGTTAGATATTATTAAAGATCACACAACTGATGCTAATATAAATTTATTGGAAGCAATAACCAGTGAATATTTAGCACATAAAAATGCAATATGTGTATTAACATCAATTAAATATTTTAAAGTGTTATTAAAATTTCCAAAAATAAATCTTAGATGGCTTCTTATTAAGTCGTATGGGAGTGATAGACTTGAAGTAAAACTGGAAAGTCAACGTCTTTTATCAATGTCACTTGAAAATGTCACTTCAATTCCAGATATTCCTGAAGCCATCGAATTTTTTTATAATAAAATTCAAAATGAAGAAAATGTCAAATCTAAGAGTAATGATAATAAAAAGATAACGTTAGCACCAGAAACCTATGAAATGACAATAAATTATATTTTTTCTCTTATCACTCTTACTCAAACAAGTTCAACAGAAAAAAGCATTCTGTTCCTTAAAAAATCTGAACCTGATGAAAAGATCGAAGATACTATTGAAGCAATCAAAATTTTCCTTGAAAATAACAAAAATAAATTATGTGAAAATGATTGTTTTGTCAAATTATTTAAGATATCTTTCAATGCAATAAGAAAGGGAACAATTAACGATTTGAGATTATTATCCATATTAAGTATAATTCTTGGAAATATTGACACAAAAACATTTGAATCCTCTTATGTCGAGGAATGTCAAAGTATTTTTAAAAATGGTTCTTTAATAGCAAATAAACATAATTTTAATAATGTTTGTTCCTACATATATACAATGTTTATAAATGATGGTGATAGGAAAAAAATATATACATCAACTATCAATGAATTAAAGACCAACTGTAATGCTTCAGGAGGATACAATTGGATTTTGGTCAATTTGACATTACTTCTAGGGATGGAAGAGTATAATGAGACCTTAAATTATTTTATTGAAAGTTTAAAGAATTCACTCAAAAATCCATCAATACAATTAGAATCTTGTTTATATTCATTATCACATCTTTTTAGATTATATCCTATATCACAAAAGGATAATTTTAATGAAACTTTTAAGAATAACAAATCATTATATACAGAGTTTATTGACATATTAGCAACAATTCCTATATCAATGAAAGATACTATATCACATGTTTCCAAAACTGCTGCTGTTCGTTGTCTTGGATATTTATCATCATTGGTATTACCAAGTACCATTGCTGATTCATCATTTGAAGCATTAAAAGCTATTGGTAAGATTGCTGCACAACCAGAGTTACAATTTTCTGTTGGTGATTCATTATTTGATTGGATATGTGGAGAATTATCTCCATCTAGAAATAATATTTTGGATTTAAAGAAAAATACATTCAATCCAAATGATTATTCTATAGAATTGAAAAGAAGACTTGTTAAAAAATTTTTCAATGATATTATAACTCAAGCATCAGCTGATAGAAATAGGCATTTACGTGCTTCCTCATACATTTGGTTAGCTATATTTGGACAATTAATTATTGAGGATGAATCGAAAAGTATCTTGAATGTTGTGAATGAAGATGTTAAAAAATACTTATCAGTACTTCAACAAACATTCATCAATGGTTTGAATGAAAACAATGATCTAGTACAAGATGTTTGTTCCAAAGGACTTAGTCATATCTTTACAATTGCTGAAGAGAAAGATAAGAACAAACTTCTAGATGAATTAACATCATCTCTTGCTTCTGGAAAAACATCAACAATTAAAATTGAAGCTGATGAACCTATATTTGAGAATAATACTTTAGGAAAAGCTCCAGATGGAAGTAACTTGACAACATATAAAGAAATTTGTTCTCTAGCCGCAGATATGAATCAACCTGATCTAGTATATAAATTTATGGCATTAGCATCTCACAATGCATTATGGAATTCTAGAAAAGGTGCTGCTTATGGTGTTAATGCTATTCTTGATCAGCTAGGTGAAAATGCAATCAATGCTTTAAGTGGTTTAATACCAAAATTGTATCGTTACACTTATGATCCTGATCCAAAAGTTCAACTATCAATGAAATCTATTTGGAGAGCTTTAACTTCGAATCAAAAAGGAGTTATTGATAAGTATTCATATGAAATATTGAGAGAAATAATCCCATCTCTAACACATAAAGAATGGAGAATGAGAGAAGCGTCATGTTTTGCATTAGGTGATTTAATTTCTTCACATTGTACAGAGGAAATGTATAAAGAATTTGGAACTTTACTAGTAACACTTCTCCGTGTCCAGGATGATGTTAAAGAATCTGTAAGAGTTTCAGCTGAAAGGTGCCTCAAACAATTTAAAAGAGCTGTCATTAAAGTAAGTACCAAGAAGGGTGGAGATAAAGTCATATCAAATGTTTTACCAATATTAATAGATAAAGGAATGCAATCGACGGTTGAGAGTAATCGTGGTTTTTCATTATCAATGGTTATGGAGATGGTTAAAGAAATCAAAACAAAAATAGTACCATATTTACCAATTGTTATGACGTGCCTACTTGATGCTATGAGTGAAACAGAACCATCAGTTATTAATTATTTAGCCACTAGAAGTAGTAACGATGAATTAGAAATTTTAGATAGTGTTAGAGCATCTTCAGCTAGGACATCACCAATGATGTCAGCTCTTCATGATTGTATACCTATGATTGATGAAGGCAATATTATCGAAATAATTCCATTACTTATAGAAAGAATGAAAAATTCAATTGGTTTTATTACAAGAAGTGGTGTCTCCGTTGTATTGATTAATCTTTCTATTAGACGTGGAGTATGTTTTGAAAAGAATAAGAATCTTACAGATAAAATTGTTACATCACTTGCACATTCTGGTTTAAATGATAGAAATGCAACGATAAGAAATGAATTTGGTCAGGCCATTTCATACCTTTTGAAGTATACATCAAGTTCTTTATGTACAAGAATTATTAATGATTATATTATTACACCATTAAAGAATCATCGTGAAACAGAAGAACATGATGAAATTAAATTGAAGAGCGTTGGTAATTTATTAAAAAATACCAATGAACATAGTACAGAACAATTGAAACCTTATTTATCATCAATTGTTCCATATGTTTTTTTGATTATTTGTAAAGAATATCCAAAAGAAGATATTGAAGGAAAGAAAATCCATGAATTTTGGTTAGAAGTATGGGAAGAGATAGTTGCAACAACAACAATAGCATGTAAAAATTATTACAAAGAAATTTTAACAGTATCTCTTGAAACATTGAAGACAAGTTCAGTATGGTCGGTAAAAGCATGTGGAGCTATTATGTTAGGAAAGGTTGTTGATGTTATACAAGATAAATTTGATATCGAAGCAGCAGGAGAATTATTTGAAACTATAACACTACTTTTTCCAGGACGTATATGGGATGGTAAAGTTAAGATATTTGAACCATTAATTAAAATTATTTTAAATAATGGAGAAGATTTAAGGAGATATTGGAGTAAAGAAAAGGTCTCTAGTCAGTTTGAATTAATTTGGAAAGAATGTAATAAGAAGAATAAGATGTATAAAGTTAAAGCTATAGAATTATGTGGATTATATATTGAAAAGTTAAAATATGATGAAGAAGCAGAAAAGTTAATTAATTATATCAAAGAACTTTTTACAACTAGTGAAGATAAAAATAGTGATAATGAAGATGATGTCACAGCATCTGAGAGGAGAAAGAAACAAGATGAAATCATTAATTTTGAAACTAATTTATTTGTTGGTTTATCCCATGCATTATGTACAACTACAGAAGATATTCTTAGAAATGGAATTAAAATATTTATTGATGCATTAAAAAATCCAATTGTATACATAAAAACGAAGCAAAGTGCTATGACTAATTTAACTTATTTCTTATTGAATAGAAATATTTCATCGTCTGGTTCTTTAAATGTTACGTCACTTTTTATCACCTTTGCAGAGTTATCAGATGAAGACAATAACCATAGTGGTAATATAAATTACAATATAACAGAATCATTTGCTACAGACCTCCGTCTTCTTTTATGTGCCTTGTTTGATGGGAAATTATTGTACATAGATAAAAAAAATGAAGATGTTAAAATGTGGAGAGATAATTTGTTAAAAAATAAGAAAATTACAAGAGAATTCACTGGTCAAAAAATTGAGAGAACATTAAAAAACATTGATGAATGGGAGACAGTCCCAAGTAATGCTATGACACTTTATTAAATATAAATAAAATATACATTTCTATCAATATATTATTTTAAACTAAATTTTATAAATAAATATGGTGAAACATTTTTATTTACAAAATGTATTCTTTAAATATAAAGTTGTAACAAATGAAATACATTTAGTATTTTTTTTAATCGATAAGTTTTAATAATACAAAATAATAATATTATGATTGTCTTCCTTTTTTAGCAGGAGGTTCAACGGAATCCTCCTTACTAGTGCTTCCCTTTTCTTCAGCTCTTAATGAAGAGAAATCAGTACTTCCAGTGGTTATACCATTACCATTATTTCTATAAGTAATTCTATCAAATGTTTGTTGAGAATCACTATCATAATTTGACTCTAAGAATCCAGTATTAGAATCTTCATTAATTGTTTGGAATGTTTTACTATTTGTACCACCCATAGAATTTTCAACTGATGGTGGTGCATTGCTATCCTCATTGTCTTGTGTTGTTGTTTTAATAATAGTTTTGGATGTTGTGAAAGATGATGGTCCAGAAACGGGTACCCATTTATATACTGATATTGATGAATCCTTGTAATTAATCCATTTTTTCTCCCATTTCCTAACTCTATCAATTGCATTTATCACTTTTTTCAACTCATCCTTAGCTCTATTTCTTGTTTCAGCCCTTTGATTACGATTAAACATTATTTTATTTCTAAAAAGAAAAAAAACATTTTTATTAATATTTAAATATTAAACTTTTATATATTCAGTGTAATAAAAATATACAGAAAAATAAAAGAAAAAAAATATTATTTTTGAGGAATATAAATTTGAACATGAAATGTTAGGATGTTAGGAGAGTATATATTATTGTTTGATGCAAATTACTTTTCATAACTACGCCTCTCTAAAACACATCGTCATAAGACTAACTTGTAAACTTATATACATATCTATATGCTATCACATTAATGTTATAAAGAACTTATAATTTAAAAAGAACCTAACTAATTGAGAATTTTTTACCATAACATCCAACGGAATAATATACTTTTTTTTTGACATTTTATATTTTAATACCTTCAGGTTATCTATTTGGAAAGGAGTGAGAATTGATCATTTACAGGGAAAAAAAAAACATTTTATTTATTATTGTTAGAAGTTATAAATAAAGAAACTTTGTTTATTACATTATTAAAACATAATTTATTCAAACTCCTTCCTTGCATTCTTGTATGTTTGAAATTTATTTATTATTGCGTATAAAAGATAGCTTTAAACAATATTTAATCATAATTTCACTTTCCTAAGAAAAACGTTTCTTTATATTACATCCTTACAGGCGCTTTTTAATTGGTATTATTTCTACATTTCTTATTAAGATATAATTAATTTTGTTTAAAAAAGGAGTTGTAAAATATTGTGTTTATGGGAAAGAGGGAAAAATTTTATATTGAGGTAGGTATAATATATACAATTTTGTCCATTCCTTCTTATTTTATATATAAATATGTTTTATTAGTTTTTTGATTAAAACCTTCTAAATTCCATTATAGTAATATAAAAATAAAGACTCTTTGTTTAAAAAGATCATTCCTATGAATATGTTTTTAATCTTAGTTATATGTATATATCTATCTAAATCATTATCAAAACATTGTATCTATTTTGTAATAATAATGACTATTCTATAATAATATTTTGAATGATAATAAAAACAAATTAACATTTAAAATATTTTTACTGTCAATCAACAAGTATAAATAATTTTATTTCTTTTATCTAATTAAAAAAAATGTATCAAAGACACATCTTGCGAATGTTTATAAATATCTCTTAAGTTACATAAAGAGATCAGATAGAAATATAAGGCTTTTCATAACATTTCTACCGACAACGTCCTTCCCTCTTCATATTTTATTTAATATATAAAGGCTTAGACTTTCATTTACAATCATTCATATTTTATATAATGTTTTTTAATTTATTCCAGTATTAATTTTAACACTTTTCTACTGACATTTGTTTAGTATCAATAACTTAATTTTACATTTTCTTAAGGTAAGTCTCAATATTTTAAATATTTTATTACTATTTTTAAAAAGTTTAAAAATGAATTTTGAAAATAATCAAGCTAATTTACCACAACGTTATGTAATGCAAAATGTTTCATCAAGGATGCCTGGTATGAGTCAGCAGCCACAGCAAATTAATGTTCCACCAAATCAACAACGGCCACAAGGACAAATAATGAGTAATCAATCACAAATGGTGGGACAACCAGTTATGAGCAATAATGGTCAACGGCAAAACATTCAAATGGCTCCACAAAATTACTATATGCAGATGCAACAAAATGAACAAATACAGTTAGGAAATCAAGAACGTAGACAGGTTCCTGTTTCATATGAACGTACACAGGGTATGATAAGATCAAGAATGGGTGCAAATTCAACATCTCAAATGCTACAACAACAACAGCAACAACAAATGAGAATGAGGCAAGGAATGAATAGTGGAATAAATCAACCGCATATTCTTTATGTTCCACAAGGTCCTGGATCCGTTCCAACTCAAATGACAAATAATCCACAAACTGGGAATATTCAACAAATACAGAGAATTCCTTCAACACATTTATCAGGAAGTCCTATGCCAATGTCACATTCTGTACCACCACAACAAACAAATTATTCAAGTAATGCACAAAATAATTTGAATCCTTCACCACCAAGAGGACCGGTGGCAAATGTTATGTATAACAATGCTAATACTTCAGGACCATCACCTCAATTTAATTCAGCATTACAAGCAGAATTGAGAGGCGTCCCTAATATGCAAGGGTACCCTCAACAACATAAACTTCCTCCACAGGCTGTAATTACAAATCCTGGACAAGTATCATCCCACCCAAATGTTCAACAACTTCAACAACAACAACCCCATATTGATCCTGATAGAGATACTCCAGAATATACAAATTGTTTAAATTACATTAAACAATATGATAGACAACTTCAAACCCTTGTTGAGAGACTCCGTATGGATGGTGGTAATGAACAATTGCTTAACAATATTGAAAAAATTCAGGCAATAATTGATGGGAAAAAAGTTGTTACACTTCAATTTTTAGGGAAATTAAAGAAGACTGTCGAAGGTTTAATTGAAAAATTTGATATATGTAAAAATATGTATAAGAGTAGCAGTATGGTTCTTGAAGAGGCTAATCAATATAAGTCAATAACTATACCACATTATGATCTTTTTCATGATTTAAAATCTGTTCTAACAAAGTAAGTTTTAGTATGATTAATTTTATATATCCTTTAGACTTCCTGATGAGGTATTAAATATTCAACCTGATAATGATCCAACACCATATTATTTGAGGGAAAAGAAAAAGAATGATGCTTCTAAGATAGAAGTTGACATAAATAAAGAAGATGAGATAATAGATGATAATTTAAAGTTTACATATGATGAAAATGGTGATCTAAGACTTATCATAACATGTAATAATGGAAGAACATTGGTATTATCAAATAAAGCATCAAAAGAGTTGAAAAAATTAAAGAAATTTAAACTTCATAACGATATGCAACCTATTTCTGATCATACAACAGATATTGCATTTGAAATTTTTAGTAAAACTCCAGGGATTCCTCCCTTTATACTTAATGTTCCAATAAATTACCCGGAATCACCGTGTAGTATTCACGTATCTAATGAAATCAAATATGATGATAATCAATTCATCTATCAATGCTATCAAAATCTTATATTAAAAGTTTCACAAAATGATTCCTCAATATCAATTAGAAAATATTATAAGTTATGGGAAGAAGTTTGTGAGCGTTGTCTTACAACCAGTTGGGGAAGAGTTCGATAGGATAAAAGAATATTATTTATAAAAAAAAAATGTATTGTTTTTTTTTGCTTTCACTTTATCATTTTGAGAAAACTAACACCTTACTAATATGTTATCAATAATGTTTTTGATAACAATTATTTTAAAATTGATGATACGTATATTTATAATTCCCTTTATTTTTATTTAACGTTTTTTAACATTGATTGGAGATCTAAAAAAATTTTCATCTTTCTTATGATTACACTAAATGGTTTATTGAACCATTATGATATTTATTTTTTTTAAAATATATTTTAACTACTTAAGTCATTTATTCGTTTTAGGTTTTTATATAGCTCAAGACAAAAGATAATCTTTTATAAGAGCATTATTATGGAGAAAAGCTTTGGTGAAATACTTAAGGCTGCCTACGATGAATCTGGGGACCAACCCCCTTCTGGAAGCTTAAATTCTTCCAGTAGTGAGAGTCCATATCCAAAAAGTTCAGATAGTTCTCCTTACTTTTTTAGTGGATCATCCTCTCTTTCCAATATTGAAAGTTCTTCGATTCAATTTAGACATGAATCACCAAATTTATCAAATGAAACAAACTTTTCTATGGTTGTTCATACTGGAAGTTCCTCTTCCACTGGTGGTTCAGATATGGAGGAGAATCGAACAAATTCTTCTATCAGTAACATATCTCATATCAATGTTGGTAGTAATTCACTTATAAACGAGGATGAATATGTCTTCATTGATAATACATCCTCTAGAAATTCTATTTCCAGTGATCAGCCATTTATTGCTAATATGAATGAGGAGGTTTATGATCTCCGTATAAGTGCACCAACATATGAAAGAGAAATTAATCACCAAGATGAGAATCCAATGGAAATGGGCCATGAGGAATCGAATGTTCAAGTTGATTCAATCAATAATATTTTTGATAAGAAGGACGAACCTCAAAATATGATGGAATCTCACAATAATTCTTCTGATAATGGTAAGTGAATTTTAAAATCCTTTTTCTCGATTTTTTTATTTTAGGACAAACTTATCAACAACAGACTTGTCCACCTCCATCAAATAATTACTGTGACATTTCTTCAAATTTTATGGTTGGTACGACAATAGCTGGTAGTACATATGAAACTAGACAATATTCAAGTCTACCCAATTATAACATTGCTGAAGATCCAAGATCTGTAAATTCACAAGTTTCTTATCAAACATCTTGGGGGAACGGTATGCAAACAATGTCTCCAGAAGGAGTACCATTTCAACAATATCAACAACCACTTGATTTATCACTACCTTATAACGCCCCTATTGATTATTCACAACATAATTATGTTGAGAATAATGTCTCTAACGTTTATGCACCACCAATTTCAATGAATAATACACCAAGTGTTAACTGCGAATATCAATCTTCTTTGGGTATGAGCAATGTTAATTCATTTAATACTACTTCGACATATGGTACAGTTCCAGAAAACCATTTTAACAATAATGTATCAAATTTTAACCAACAAAATGGAACAAATCAACCATTATTTGGTAATAATGCCACTCAACAATATCCTGGATTGTCTTCTTTTAATCAATCCTCACCTTATCCATATTCTGGAGGTCAAGCATCTCAATATGGGAATGTTAACACATATAGTGTCAACAGATCTCACTACCAAAATATGGAAGAATCTGTCGATCAACAAGCTATTGATCGTGCATTTCAAATGCATATCAATAGTATTGAATCACAACGAAGTATGATTCATAATAACATTCCACAAAATTTAACTCTTTTGTCAAGTTACAATGGAGAGAATGTTCAACAACAACAACAACACTCTAATGTTAACAAGCCAAGTTCTTCCACAAGTGGAAATGGTGAAAGTTCAAATTCCCGACACCCAGACTTATTTATTATTGAAGCAATTTTAAATAATGTTCGTGAAGATGGTGACAGAAATTTTGCTTTTTACACCCAATTGATTTCATTATTCTATTCCCAGTATATTTCTAGAATTCAAGCACCTCCACAACAACATTTGAACGTCAACAATTTAAATGACAACAATTCAAATGTTGGAAATTCAGATGGAGCCACTGATGAGGAAGAAACTCAATCATAAATCATCTTACTTTAATCAAATCGCCATCATCAAGTCGCAAAGAGTACACACACATTATTTGGTATACTCAGTTCTCAATAAGTTTATAACTTTGATCGAAGTAAGAAGTATTTATAATTTTCTGTCTTTAAGACTTATCCAGAAGAAATTTTTTNTTTTTTATATTTTCTTAAATTACCACTATTTTATCATTTTTAAAGGTGTGTATATAATTGTACATTCCATTAAATTTGTGCAATGTGCCTTAGCACCTCTTATTTTTTAGTTATTATTTTAATTTACATTTTTTTTACTGATTTAAAAAAAAAAAAAATTTCTTTTCTACTACCTTGTAGAATTTATTTTTTGTCAATATTTTATCAAATAAATTTTTTTTTCAATCATCTTATTGATTTACTCACATTTAATTATTTGCATAAAAATTAAAATAAAATGAAGGATAGATATAAATTTTATCTTATATGTTTGTAAAAAATATAAATAGGTATATACAATGATAAAAAACAATAAGTTAATATAGTAAGAATATCTAGTGAATGGTTAAAATATGAATATCAAAATTGAGAAGTTCTAAAGAAAGATTTTCTTCAGAAGTAGCATTAATATATTTTTCAGTAGCCCATAATGGTACTTTCTTCTCATCAAAATTATATACTACACAAGTGGCATCATGGATTGATACCTTCTCAACGTCAAAAACAGATTCATTAAACTGTACAGTTTTATTAAAAGTAGTGTTTGGTGTTTTATTCTTTTTTAAAATACCTTTTACACTACTTTTTTTCTTGCCTACAACCATCTTAAGATGGACTTTCGGAGGTTTTGACGAGGATTGACAAGGTTCAACTACTTTTTGCTTCAATGTTGATACCTTATCAACAGGAACAACTTTCTTCACAGGTACAGGTTTTTTTACAGCAAGTTTTGGCTTACCTCCACAAACGTTAACTTTCTTATCCATAAAAGTTCTTGAGTAACGATGTGGACCCTTCCCTGTTGATTCTTTAGTGCCACTTGAATCATTTGATCCAATACCAACACCATCCTCTTTACGTCTCTTCTGGACAGCTTGATGACGTTTTTCCCGTTCACTAAAAAATGATGATTATAACGCTCAAGAAATTGATTGTCTTACATTTTTGCTTTTAAGGCTTTTTCCTTATTTTGGTTGGCTACGACTTTACGGATAAAGCTGGTCCTCCTGTACTTTTTATTACATCCGTTGCCACAAAGAGCATAATGAGGTTCAGGACAAGTATGTTTAGAAGCTGCATTCACATTTTGTAAAATGCCTTCATCAACAGTACATTTCTAAAAATTAGTGTAAAAATAAAATATAATAATGATAAAAACTTACTTTTTGTTTTAAGATACTTTCTATTTCACTGACTTTAGCCTTCATTAAGCTTCTGTCTGATCTTAATTTGTTGCACATCTTATCAAAGACAGGTTTGCATACCTCAATCCGCCATTTTTTGTACATTTCAATAAATGCTAAACCTTCTGGAGTACTATAACATTCACGAGGATCATGCTTGAGCAACTGAATGTCTCCAATATCGCGTGAAATAAAGTCGAATTTACCCGATGATTCCATGGTAATAGCAATATTCTCACGAACAATTCTTTAGTAAAAAAAGAACGTTGCAGACAAAAAAAGCTACATATAGTTCAAAAAATCTGGTATATATACAATTTAAATTTAATGGTTGAGGCTGTAAACATGTCATCTTGCTTGCTAAATCTTCTATGCATTTATCTATAGATCTCTCTTGCCTTATTAAACACATTAAAAATTTAAAGAAAAAATCATTTCAAATGGTTCTTAATTTTTTGATGATAAACTATTTACTGCCATTTTTAACATAACAAATCAATTTCTAAATATTAAATCTATCATAAAGTAGTTCTCCGACAAATGAAAAATGCACTATTCATCGTTACAGGACCATTTTATGGATATAAACATTTTACCAAATTTCTATGAAAGAAATTTATTTTTAAAATAATTATTTTTTACTAAGAAATATCGTAGAAAATTATATTTTATTTAGATTTATTTAATTTTTTTTGTTAGTTAAAATACATAATGAATCAATCTCTAGGGACACCTTCAAGGAAGAAGAAATCAATTTCAAGGGAAGCAACACCAATAAGAAGGAGTAGTAGATTGCGATCCGTTTCCGAGGATCGTTTTGACATTCCAGAAGATGCTACAGGATCTGTGGTATGTTTTATAAATAATTTTATTTAATATTTTTTTCTAGTTTATCATGAATTCTATTGCTGAAGATGGAACTTGTATGGTTACCCCAACCAAGAAATCTCCTCCCAAATCAAAAAAACAGGTAACACCAAAAGTTTGTGAGGAGGTGATTGATAATAAGAGTGAAACAATTGAAAAATTTATTGAAATATCCAGTAAAGTATTTAATGGGAAGGATAATTTTATCTCAAAATATGCCAAAAAATTAATTAAGAGTACACAGAATGTAGAAGTTCCAAATACAATGTCATTCCTGAACGACCTATATAATGGTAAAGAGAAGACACTCGAGAATGCCAATTTTAAAAGTCTTTTAAATTTAAGTTATAATGATATGACAAAAATTGATGGTGATAAAAGTTTACCTGAAAATATCATCTCTGATAATGTTGAATCTATCAGTGCACAATATAAATTGAAAATGGACATGTTTTCAAAGTTTATTACAGATCAAAAGAAGGATTTAGCAGGTAGATTTGGGGATTTGAATCTTGATAACAATGTTAAGGAGGAAAAGATATTTGAAGATGACGAGATAGATGAATTAGATTATGATTCTGATGAAGGTATCAATGATCATATAGAAGATGAAGAAGAATTTGATGAAGATGAGGAAGAAATGATTGATGAAGAGGAGGAATGTGAAGATTTATTTGGATTAACAGATAAGGATGTTGAGAATCTTGATGAAGAATTGGATGCACTTGCAGCTGAAAGTGATGAAGATTCAGATGTTGAAAAGAAACCTAAGAAAGTGTATAAGAAGAAGACACCTATCGATGATGATTTCTTTAATCTTGAAGAGATGAATGACTTTCTTATGGAAGCAGAGAAAGAAAAAGATTCGGAAGGCTTTTTCGATGATATAGATGAAGGAGATGATGAAGCTGCAGAGTATTGTTACAAAGATTTCTTTGAAGAAAATGTAAAAAAGAAGAATAAAACACATAAGGTTAGATTTGAAGACGAAGTTAAAGAACAAGAAATAGAAGATGACGATGAAGAAATGGAAATAGATGAACCTATTCTTCTTGGTGAAAAACAAAAAGAAGAAGTTAAAAGTAGTTTTGAGAAACGTCAAGAAGATATAAAGAAAAAGATTAAAAGACTTGAAGAAGAAAATTTAGCACCAAAATCATGGGAATTATCTGGTGAAGTTACAGCAGATGATCGTGAGAAAGATTCTATGTTAGCAACACATGCAGCATTTGATTATGTTTCTAAACAAGCTCCAACAATAACACCTGACCATACAGAAAGATTGGAAGCACTTATTATTCAAAGAATAAAAGATAAAGTATTTGATGATCCAGTTAGAAAGACTAAGAAGGATGAGACAGTAAAAGTATTCCGTGAAAATGCTATTGAAGAAATTCAAAGAAAAAGTTTAGTTGAAGTTTATGAAGAACAATTCAAGAAAGCTAGAGGTGATAAGGAAGACAATAGTGAAATTGATAAAGAAACACTAGAAGTAGAAAAAGAAATGAATGAATTGTTTTCTAATTTAGATGGTCTTTATCATTTTGATTTCAAACCAACAGAAATAGTTCCAGATCTTCAAATTATCACAAATATGCCTGCCATGAGAAAAGAAGAAGTTGGTCCATTAGCTATAGCACAACCTGATGAAGCCACAGTCTTTGCTCCAGAGGAAACAGGTAAAAAACTTAAGGGTGATCTTAAAAGTAAGGATGAACGCGATACTACTGATAAGCTTCGTGAAAGGAGAAAGAAAAAGAAGAAGCAAAAGGTATTGGCTTCAAAAGGCGTTATTAAACCTTCTGAAAAAAAGAATAAAGATTTGAAAAGGAAAGCTGATGGTGTTGGTAGTAATAAAGAAGAAATAAAGAAATTAAAAGGTTCCAAATTTTTTGAATCTCTTCAAAAGTCTACACAAGAGGAAATAAGAAGAAAGGCAGCAGAAAAACCTTAATTGTTTTTATGTATTTTATAGATATCTTTAAAATTTTTGTTACGTTTTTTGTTTAATGAATATTAATATTTTTTTTTNAAATATTTCTAACATAACTTTAGCTGGTTGTATAATGCATCTTTCTTTCTTTATTTCTATCTTTACTTTTTGAAAGATGAAATTTTTGTGATAAAAAAATAAAGTTTATAAACATTTTTATCAGAAATCAATATTAAAACAAGAAAAAGAATTTTGACATTTATTGATAGAATTAAGAATAACATATCAATTTTTCATTTAATATTAACCAACTATAAAAATTATCCTAGAGAGCGAAAAGGATCATAAAACCCATGGTAAGACAGAAAAGTCCCATAGCTTCGGAAAGAGCGAATCCAAGGATAGCGTATGAGAATAATTGTTGTTTAAGGGATGGGTTACGGGCGTATCCAATAACAAGAGCTCCGAAAACGTTTCCGATACCAGCTCCAGATCCAGCAACACCAACTGTGGCAGCTCCAGCTCCAATGTATTTAGCAGCAGAGTCAATATCTTTACGAGCCATGGTTGTGTGAAGGGCACGAGCTCCAAGAACAGTTTCTGGGCGGAGGAATGCAGAACGTGAAAGCTATAAATAGAGATTATTATTGATTGAAATTTTTTGTAGCAAACTTACAATAGCACGGGAAACTGGAGTGATAAGTCTTTGAGCGTACATGATAAAGCTAGATTCTAAAAAAATTATTATTATTAAATATGAATGATAAAGAAAATAATCAAAATCAAGACAAATTATTGCATCTAGTGGTAATGCAAAATAATTTTGGAATGACTCTTTATTCAAATGGTTCTCAACACGAATGTGAACTGCTCTGAATGGGACAATATTCAACATATCAATATAAGAAATTAGCATCAATTAAACTTTAATGGAAAAATATGTTTTTTAGTTAATAAAATATTCATTGTAAAATTAATAATTAATATTTATAAATTCATTTCTTTCCCTAAATTTTACATATTATTCAAAAAATAGATAAATATTTTCAATAGAAAAATAATTAAATTTATGCTTAGTTTGAAATGCCTGGAATAATATATTATCCTAATAATCATTAAAAGAAACCAGTCAAGCAGTTATAATTATCCTTATTTTTGCAACAACTTTAAAATGAATGCTTCCTACAAGATTATATATATATATATAAAATAAATATTATAAGAACAAAAATCATTTATATATAGGAACAAGTTTTTATTAACACTGCAACTATAATCGATATTTATTATTTGAGGAAGTTAAACATATTTTATTGTAAAAAATAATTTAATATACAAAAATGTTTATGGATTATTTTGGAAATGAAATTTGTATAAAAAAAGAAAATTTTTATTCATCATCAAAATATACAGGATATTTGGGTGTAAATAGTTTATCACCAAAATAACCTTCCTCCTTCTCATCAATAACATTAACAGCACCAAAAAATGATTCCTTATAAAATGGTGGTGGTAATTGGGGATAAATTTCACTTAATATTGAACTTGCCATTCTAACCCGTTTTTTAATTGTTGTAGAAGTACCTCCATCATGACCGTTAGCCATTAATAAATTTTTGGATGCTCCATCCTCATTCATTTGAAGATTATCATTATCCTCAACCTCACTATGTTCCGTTGATCTACTTGGCGTAGGGGTTGTCTTGATTGTTATACCACATTCATCTGTAACAGTAACTTTAACATCGGATTTCTTATGATAATTCTTTGAACTATTATTTATTTGTCTCGTTTTTCTCCCATTTTTCATTGTTTTTGTTACCAATTCACTTAACAATGGTATTGTTCCTATTGTTATTGGGATATATATTGATGATTGTGAAGATATAGACAAAACTATTTTATACGTAATTATAATTAATGAGCAGGATGATAATGTTGGTGGTAGTGATAAAAATGTAATCTCAGAAGCTGATGTTTTAGATAAATCCAATGTGGAATGTCCTTTAATTTCACCTATATTTTTTTTGAAAATAACTTTACTCTCCTTCTTTTCAAATTCTGCACCACTAAAATTCTTTGCTTTATAAACTACATCTTGTATCATTGAAAGATTTATATGCTTCAAAGAACTATTACCTTTATTTTCAACTTTCCCTTTTAAATATAATGTTTCACCAGGTGTGAAACCTAATCTGTCAGCTGCCATTTCTAATAATACATATTGTGGTGATTTATTTATACAAAATATTTTAGTTAATGATGAAGTATTGGAGATACAAGTATCATTACATGTCATTGGTGTTGTTAATTTACTATCATCATTCATATCTTCAATCCCTATTACTGTAAAAATTTTTTTGGTACATATATCAAAATCCCAGGGTCTTTCACAAATAGCTCTACAAGTATATCTTACATATCCATAACTTCCCTCAAATGAAGTTGGTAAACTTTTAGATAATGTGTATTGAAATGGAACCTCATGAGTTCCTTTAGGTAATATTCTTTCTTTCTAGAAAAGATAAATATTTTTTTATTATTATATTTATTATAAATTGTTACCTCATGTTTATTTTTACCAGCTGTAATACTAAACTTATGGGTATATTTGGTATTAAATTGTTCACAAAAATAAGGTTCACTTTGACCACAATGTTTTCTATTTTTTCCACTACCTTTACACCAATATGTTTTTGCCCTTCCTTTTATTTCAAGTAAAATTTCATTTACTTTCTTATCTTCTGGAGATTCAATTATGACCTAAAAATATATATTCCATAAATAAATATTTATCAAAAAAAAAAAAAAAGTTTATTTAAATGTACTTTTTTACTGTTTAAACAATTTGGTGATATGATAAATAATATATAAACTTACTTTACCAGAAACTTCTTGTCCTGCAAAATAAGCATTCTCAGGATTATCAAAGACAATCTCAAACCTATCTAATTTAACCATTATATTAAAGTATTGGCTTTAAATAATGAAAATTATCTTTCCTTTTGATATTTAAAGGTTAACTCAAATATTTCACTGGTCGTAATATTATTTCAACTTTTTAAATTAAAAAGTAATATTAAATATGATGTAATAATATATATCTGATAAGATTTGAAATAAAATATATTTAAAGTATCCTAAAAAAAATGACAATAAAGCTAGAAGGTACATAGAAACAATTTAAAAAGAAAATATGTTATTTAATAAAAGTGGAATTAGATAACAAATTATTCTTTCAAGTTGGAGGTGTGTTTGTAATATATATGCCTTTTTTTAATTCCGTTTTATATGAAACTTACCCTTTGGAACCACTCATCCCCTTCACATATAAAAAGATGATGTAATAAAAAATATAATAAAAAGGCATTATTTAAATAAATAAGGAATAACTTTTAATATTTTTAAAATACATATACACTTTTAAAGATTAATTTAAAAATTTTATTTTTCAAATAATAAAAACTATATTTTAATGATTATATAATAAAAGAGTTTTATATTTATGACAACTCTACATCAATTTGATGTAGGAGAAATATTATATAAAAATATATATAAGAAAATGAGGATAAGGAGAAAGGAGATTAGAAGATAAATAAACATTATAAGAAAGAATGGCAATGCTAATTTATATATATATATTTCACTCTCCAAAACTCCATCTAACTTTTGATAAAAGAATTATAAAAATAATCTTGATATCAGTAAAGTATATATGTAGCTATTTAATATTATGAACAATATAATAAATAATTGTAATGAATTATGCCTAACAAGATTAAATACTTACTTTTTATTTATTAATTAATTTAATTATGTAAAAAAGAAGAAACAACATTATGTTAAATTATAATTAATATAATATATTAAAGGGACAATATTTTAAAAAAGAATTAATGTATCACTATTTTGTCTTAATATTTTAATAACCTTTTTTTTCTTTAGATTAAACAAATAGTAATAAGTTAAACAAATATCCTAAAACATTTATTATTAAAAAAAAATATTAATATTTATCCTTTTGTATATCTAAAATATAATAAATAATATCAGAAGCGTATTTTTTGAAGAAAACAAATAATAGTAAAAAACATTTAACATTATTACATGAGAAAAGATTCCATCTTCAAATATAATAAATCTTTTTTAAACTTCTTTTTTTTTAAAAAAAATATATTTTTTTATCTTCTTTCTTTTCTTAACTATATAATATTTTGTATATATGCCTTTTTGCCTCTTCCTTTAACTACTTTTATATATAATTTATGTTGTAAAAAGTTAAAATGTGTTTTACAAGTATAAAAATATAGTTTACATATAATACAATGTCCTTTAAAAAGTTTTATATATTTTTAAAATATGTATAAATAAATTTTTAGTCCATCTATACTTTTTTATTATAATTTAAGGAAGTAATAAAACATTTATTTTTAAAAAGAAAATATGTATATAATAATTTATATTTAAAATTTTCTTCCTTAAGACATTTTTTATCTAAAAAGGAAGTTTTATATCGAAAAATTATTATATTATGTATACATTTAGAGATGTAATAACAACTTTTTTAATATGTCAACAAAAAAATCTTTTACTTTATCATGAATATAATTAATAACGTAGAATTTTAATGATACAATAAATGCTATTTTTATGTAATAAGAACAAATAATAATATTTGAATGGAACTATATTATGGAAATAAATATATGTAAAAATTACATTAAAATATTTATATAAACTACCTAAAATTGGTTTATTTATACTTTTTTTTTNTTTTTTTTTGATACTTATAATATACATATATAATTTGCCATAAATATTGTAGCATAGATGTGAAGTGAGTATACTTATATAAGGGGGTAGATAAACGGATATGCGCAAATTATAGTTTTTGAATAGAAAAATGAAAAATATATACATGTATAACATGGATGTTTGAGTATAAAAAGGAAAACTTAAGTATGGCATTAACAAGAAATTGAGGATGAGAGATTTTATGGTTTTAAGTTTAATATTGTTATCAAAAATATACTTTTTCATTCAACTGTAAATGTACATATGGTTATAAAAAAAAAAGAAAAAGGATGAATCATATTAATATTGTATGGGAATATTTTTAATTATAATATTCTTATTTAAACTAAAAATTTAATAAATATTTTTTATTATTTTAAATAAAATTTATGATCCATTTATTAAGGTTTTCTTCATTATAATAATTATTTTTATTTTCTTTTAAAAATGATAACAAAAATGAAGTAAATTCTGTGTAAACATTTTATCATATATATATATATATTAAGAATTAAATGTTTTTTATTATGATAAAAGGGTAATGACATAGAATTTAATGGGGATTAAAAATAATAATAAATATATTATATATAAAAAATTTTAATTATTTATTTTATTCTTTTAAATATCCATTAATTTTATTTTCATTCACAATTAACTTAAATATATCAGGCCTCGAAAAATGCCCAGTCGTATCCAAGTCAAATTTTCCTTTCACTATGTCATTCAGATCTATGGATACATAAAAAATTGTTTCCTTATCATAGGAAGGAGATAACAATACTTCTCCCAATGGATTAATGACACAACTACCACCTCTTATTAACTTTTTCTCTTTATTTTCTCTTGTTATATGATTTTCTGGAAAATTAGATGTTGTCAGAT
Organism: Parastrongyloides trichosuri; assembly: GCA_000941615.1. Classification (NCBI taxonomy): domain Eukaryota; kingdom Metazoa; phylum Nematoda; class Chromadorea; order Rhabditida; family Strongyloididae; genus Parastrongyloides; species Parastrongyloides trichosuri. The sequence goes on along the minus strand of LM523173.1, from coordinate 260,954 downwards.
ATTGTGATACTGATAAAACATAACATCTTCCTTCAATAGCTATTGTTTTTATCAAATTAATCCATGTCTCACTATCATCCACAGTTGGCGTCAAATAAATCTCAACTCCTACAATGATGTCATTTTATATCTAATTAAAATCTAAAAATAATTTTTACCTTTATGATACATAGCGCATCTCATTAATGGCATATAACTATCCCACGATAGAACACATCCAATTTTTCCTATTTTTGTATCAAAAACATTGACGTCACTACCATCCCCTCTACTCCAAACAATTTTTTCATAAGTTGCTGGCATTAACTTTCTACTTCTTCCAATCCTCCCAGAGGAAGGTGAATAAAAAAACATTGAACTATACAATGTACATCCATCTCTTTCAACAACCCCAATAATTAACAATATATTATACTTCAAAGCTATATTCTTCAAAATATTACATTCATAAGAACCATACTCAATTGAAGAATCAAAATATTTTTTAAATTCATTTCTATTGTCATTAATAGAATAATTAAAGTCAAAGGATAGTCCTTTTGGGTGACCACCAATAAATGCTTCTGGAAATATAATCATATCACATCCATTCTTTGATGCTTCCTCAGTATATGTTTCAACTTTTTCCATCGTTTCTTTAATATTAAAGATAACAGATCCACATTGAACAAGGGCAATTTTTGAAATTTTTTCTTTTAAAATCTCTTCTTCTATTGATATCTCTGAATCTTAAAATACATAATGATAGAAACAAAAAATTAAACTTACCAACATCATCTATATATCTTGGACTATTATCATCCATATTTAAAATTATAAAAATTAAACAAAATAAAAAAGATATTTTAAAATTTTTATTTTATTAAACTCAATTACAACAAGTATTTTTAAAATTTTCTCTTTTCTTAAAAATGTAACAATAGAGAAAGGTTAAATTATTATAATTAAATAGTAACATTATAGAAATTATTAAAATAAAAATTCTTTTAAAACTACTTTCGTTATATTTTTAATATAACTGTGATAATTATAAATAATTTTAAATAATTACTTTTATACTGTAACAGAAGAATAAATTACTTCTTTATTTCAAATCTTGGTAAAAATAAACCAAATTTATGTTCTATAGAGGCAAATGTTGCTGCTGCCAATTTATATCCCCCTATATGATCTGCTTTCAATGATTTTACGTCTGATAATGTTTTATTTGCTGCTACCTCACTTCCTGCTGGTCTATTACCACCAAAATCTACATAAAAGACTCTTTGAAGAAGTTCATATGTTAATAATGTAACACCAAATTGTGGTGATGATCGAAAGACTCGAGCACCTGTACCTTTCCAAAAAGCTGTTGGACCTTCTTCAGCCATAATTTTTTTAAAACAATCAAATATTCCATTATAGGTTGTTTGACCGGCTCTTGCCGTTACTTGTAATCTTGTCTTTATAACATCAGCTGGTGTAACTAATGCTGCAGCAGGAACACCAGCAATAAAAGCTGATGCAAAAAGAGATGGTAAACTATTATGACCTTCTCCATCAGCTAAAGCTAACTTTGCATGAGCATAAGAGGGAAAATATATTGCTGAAAAAGGTATATCACGTAAAAAACATGCCCTAGCACCCTTATAAAGACCCAAAAAACCTAAATCTTTTAACACGGTAAAAACATTTATATGTTTGCCAGCACTTTGAAGTTCACCAGCAACTTGTAATCTAATTTTAACTATTTCTAATGGATTTGTAAATATTACTTGACATCCACCACCACAACCACCAGCAATTATTTCTCCATATAAAGGTATCTTACCATTATCTGTAAATTTATCTCTAACAAAATCATTAACCGTCAACTTGATAGCCTTCTCCGGTGCCACACCAACCAATTGTGGTAATAATCCTCTATACAATCCAAGTACACCTTCAAATTTAACAACTTTCTTGAAACAATCTAAACTATTTTTATATGCTACCTCACCAATGACAGAAGATGTTCTTTGATTTTGCATTCTTGTTTTAACCAAATCAATAGGATAAACAGCTGTAGCACCACATGCACCAGCGATTGATCCCATAACAAAACGATACAATGATTCTAATGCTGCTGTTGATGCACTCCTCTCCTTCTTCTCATTAACAGCAGTAAAAGTAGCTAATCTTGAAATATATGTAACTCTTTTCAATCTTTCTGGATCAATTTTTTCAATATCATTAAAACATAAATTTCTTGATTCAGGATGAGCCAATTCAGCTAGCTTAAATAATATTTCTATCTCATATGGTGTAACATGTGCAAATGATTGTGCTGATTGAAGAAATTCTTCTTTTGATACCTCCAAATTAAGGTTACCTCTAGCAAGTGATAAATAAATTCTCTTTATCAATTCCATCTTTGATAACAATGAATTGAAGGCTGCATAGAAAGGATACCTTATTTTGTGTGAACTATTATTTCCACTAGCAACAGCCATTAGATTATTCCGAACAAATTCAGTCAACAAATGACCTTTTATTTGTGTCATTATTGTACTAAAATCACCAACGCTGATTGCTCCTTCATCATTTTTATCAAAAACATTAAATGCCTGTTTCCCCTGTTCTTCATAAAAATCATGTAGGAGCTCACAAAAAGCGTAGTAACCGAGAGTCCTTTTTTTATCCTTTCCAAAGTATCTTTTAATGAAATCAGAATTGAAATCAAAATCAACCTCCATTAATGGTGTGGTATGCCTGATCACTCTCTCAAAGTCATCACAATTTATACTTTCATCCGAATTATTATCAAATATCTGGAATGCCGTTAGATAAAGAGCATCTGGTTTACAGAGAGTTGCCTCAAAGGCACAAAACTCCTCAAATGATATCAAATTTGTCTTTGACTTGTTAACAGCTGAAGCTAGTAATCTAACAGTCTCCTTATTATAATTACTTTCCATGTACAAATTAAGATACTTTCTGATAAAATCATCATCTGTCATATACTGTTTACCATCCTTATTAACGGAAGCATACTTATTGAAGATTCCTCTCAATTGATCTTGATTAGCCCTTTGAATTGTATGTGAAATTGCACTCGAGTAATCGACATTACATAGTCCGTATCTTAATGGTCCATATTTCTCCCACATTCTCATTGGTAAGGATTTTTTTTCATCTCTCTAAAGATTTTTTTNTTTTTTTTATACATAATTTGAGGAATCATATTTATTTTACTTACCATTTTCAAGTTCTTTTCCTCATCAATATATTTATTGATAAGAGTTGAATAGTTCGTCTCACCAAACCTACATTTAGTTGGTTCTTTAAAAATGTTTTGAGCCATAATTAACAAATTAGATGGAGTAGAAAATTATGATATTTTAGTAGTATAATAGAGTCTCTTATCCAATGTAGTGTAATCTGAGGTTGGGTTGATCTAAAAAAATAATAAATAAAAAATAAAATAATACATTTTTATGTGTAATAATAAATTTTAATCATAAAATTAATTGTTATTTTTTTAATTTTTGTTAACATCTATAAATATCTATATTTGATTGCCTTTAAAAATATATACATATTCAAGGTTAAAAAAAAGAATGATAATTTACTTGTCATGTTGTAACAAATTTTGAATGATTTCAAAATTTACTTTTTAAGACTTTTTTTAATAGTATTTTACAAACGGAAATCTTCTTACATGATTGAAATAAGAAGTATATTAAAAATTTACCAAATATTGAAAATATTGAAAATAAACAATGACTCTTGAGGATATATTAACAAAAAAGTACATCAGTACTATCTTAAAAAACCACTCAAGAGTATTTAATCTATACATCTTTCCAAAAACAGAATGAGGAAATGAATTGTTTTAATGTCAAAAAATGATTATTGACCTTGATCTTAGATAATTTTTCAAGATAAACATCCTTATTATGTATTTCTTAAGAATGATATAATATAGTATTTTACGATAATAATCATAATAAGTAATAAATATTGTTTATACTCTAAAAGAAAGAAGTTGATTGATAAAAATGTTAAGGTAATTTTTTATTATAAAATTTTTAAAAGAGTTTTGATAAGGAGACGTCTTTGATTAAACTTTAAAAACTATTCTTACACTAGAATAGAATAAATTGAAGAGAAAATAATATGTGAATCACAATATTGCACTGAAAAAAGGTGCATATATATAACCACACCACCCAAGCAAACAAACGTCTCAATTTTTTATTATTAATAGAGAAGGATGAAGATGTGTTTTAAATAATTATGATAAAAAGATTTGATAATAAATTTGTTATTAATAAATTAATAATTTTTTTTATGATTTATTAATACATAAAAATATATTGAAAAAATATAATTACTAAAAAATTTAACTATATAAATCTTTAATATTCATAAAATTGACAGTTTTTATGGTAAAATTATGTCTATTTTTAGTATCAATTGGATAAATTGACATAATGTCTTATATCTCATAGAGCGAAGAAAATATTCATAATTGATTTACCAAAGCTGATTATATCTAAATGTGTTTTCATTCACCTAAAAAAATAATGCATTTAACATTGTCTGTACAAATTTTCAAAATGGTTTTATATGATATTTTTGGAGAACTAGGATAAAAATACCTTAACGATCCATTTCTAAACATCAAATATGTAATCTCAGTTAATTTTCTATGAAAATTTCAATTATGATTTCAAAAAAGAAAAAAAAAAGGTTTCAATATAACATTTATTTAATAGTAAAAAAATTACAAATTTACACAATATCTTTACTTATGAAGTAATTTCATAATCTTCTTAAATAATGCTTTTATTACTAAACAATTAACCTTTTAACTTTAAGTACCTATATAATTATTTAACAATTTTCAAATATATACACAAACCTATTATTTTAAAACTTTTTAACTTAAAAAAAGGAGTTATTCTTTATACCTAATTTCTAAAAGGGTATCGTGATATTTAAAAATATTCAAGTCAAAACAGATATAAGCTAAATACACAATTTCACTTTATTATTATTGTTATTATTATTATGTTTATCTTATCATAAANAAGTGTACCAAGCTATTAATTGAAAAGTTATTTAATTATTTTATTGTATTTGCAATATCTTAACAAATATCTTGAGAGATAACATTAAAGCTAAACTTCAATATATGTACTTAAGTTGTATATTAGTAATTACCAATTTACCTTTCCATCATTTTGTCTCTTTTCAAAACGATATAGTACATCCCTTTCTTTATAAAATATTCCCTTTTCTAATGTGCATACAATCAACTGCCGACAATCTCTATCTATCTTTTTATAAAATTATTCATTAAAAAATGAAGAAAGAAGATAATTTCTTTGTTATTTTTTTTATATATTACTCACTTATTTTTATATATATTAAACTTTATTTTTTATAATATCTCATTTCATTTTAGTGTTTTATAATAAATTTGTAGATATATTTCCCTCACATAAAACCTGACCTTCTTTAAAATATTGATAAATCTTTATATACTTATTAAAATTTTATATTATTAACTCTCTCTCCGAAAAAGTATAAAGATCATTTTTTCAATTAAAAAAAAATTCAAGCTTAAATCATCATTTTATATAAAAATCTAGATTTTCTGATAACCTTCTTCAACCATTTTAAAATATTTTTTCCTTTTATTTAACTGATCAAAAAAAGAAGTTTATTGTATATGTATGATTGAAATTTTTCAAATAATAAAAAATCAACAGTCTAAGAATAAAAATTTTTGAAAAGGTATCTCTGACCTTGGTTTTAAGCAAATTTAAATAATAAATTATAATTTTTTATCCCAATCTTTTTCCCTAATCCACTTTTATACAACATTTTATTAAAAAAATTGAGAGCGTGAATCTTAAATTTAACCCGTTACAATATATATTTTATTTAATTAAACAATATATACCTTTTTTTATCATTCTATATAATATAGTTTAATTGAAAAGATATGTAGATCAATGTTTAATGAATGGAATATATATCTAATGAGATATATATAATTTTACAATTAAAAAATACACATATTTTATTGACTAAGATAGGTTAAAAGGAAAAAAAATTAAGGAAATAATTATTTAACCTTAAAATCATGTTCATTTTGTCTATACAACAACTTCCACACATACACATGATTATTATTGTTATTATTTTTAGTTGTACATAGTAATATTTTAATATAAACTAGATGCCAATTGGGTAAATTAATCATCTATTATACATTTTTATACTATATATATTTTATTTGACTTATATACCTTCTCATTCTGTTCTACATATGAGAAACTTTTTAGGTAATTTCAATAGAGAAAAGACATAATGAGATAACTTTGTTACTTCAACCATCATGAAATCATTGCCTTCTCTATGAATACATATTTTTGTCACTATATTTTATATTAAATTTCCAAATCAACCTCAGCCGACCTTGATTTTTTTTTATTAGGAATCACTCCTCTTCAAATATACAACTATTCATATTTAGAAAATTCTTTTTCATCCATTGTTTCATTAAAAAATTTCATGCAGATTGCGGTTTTTTCTATCTAATATTTATTGATCTTCATTGTAGTATATATAAACTAGATAAAAAAAATTCTTTTTTTTCCATTTATCTAATTTGGAATGATATACAAAAATTGATAGATTAACTAAACATAATCTTTTTAACTTATTAAATCAAATTATTTATGAAATAAACCACCTATCCTCTTCTAATATAAGTGGAGCGAATGTGTGATATACATAAGATTTGACAAAAGTTATTTATTATTATTTAAATATTATGAGTTATAAATAAGATGATATTATTAAAACTTTATCTTTACTATAAGGTTATTATNTTATTTCATATATTCAGTTTAAATGAAACATATATATTTATTTTATATTTACAACTTTTGAACCGCAATGATTCTATGCTTCTTAACCTTCATCAAACAATACGACCCTACATTCATATAAAGATATACACGTCTATTAGAACATTACCTAATAATATCTTAATATTACTACAACTTTGTTTACTACAAAACTTTTACTTTTAATTGATATTACACAATCTTTTTTTGTTAATAATCATTTTCTTTTTTAAATAAAATATACAACTATGTTAATTAACTTTTTGTTATTTTTATAGATTATATTAAATACACACAAGCACCCTTCTTTATATATATATATATAAAACTTATGATTTGGTAAAAATATAATTAAAAAGTTTCCTATTACATATATATCCTTTCATTTTACCAACAATAATAATATATCTCCCTCTTGTGAAGCGATATCAATTTAACAATTGTAATCAGAACCTATAATACTCTTATAAAATCTACATATATATTCATATATATCTATCTATATCTATCTAACCCTCCTTGTCTCCAAATCACTATATTGTTTTCTTCTAATATTTTGTGAAATAATGCCTATTTATTTCTCAAATATATATTTATATTAATTTCTACTCAACTTCTTAATTTATGCTAAGGTCATTTTGTAATGATTTTTCTTAAACAATACATACTTATTTTAAATTTTTGATTTTTATTCTATTACTCATCAACTCCCCGAATGTAAAAATTTAATTTTTCATGATGAATAATGCTCTCCTTTATTATATAATAACTTAATATTGTCATCTCAATAGATATAATACTAAAGAACCTTTCTTTTTTTAATTTTAAAGAAGGTTGTACAAAAAAAAAAGATATTTTGTTTGCGCATACCTACAAATTTACCAAACTTCTATCATTTTAAACATAAATATATTTAAAGTACCTAATAAAAATATTTACATATATACATAACTTTTTCACTTAATAAACACAAAATTTATATAAACTCTTACTCATTACCGTTTTTTTAAAAAAAAAAAATTCTCTCTTATAATATCGTAATACCAGTATAAATATATCAAAGTTTTTATTATTCTGTCATAATTATAAATGACTCATATAATAAGCTACCACTTCCAATATAAATACATCGTTATTATCATTTTTAGAGGAAATAAAAAAGGATGATTAGGTTAGATATACATAAATCATTTATAATAAAATCAAACATTTATATTAATAATAATTGTTGTTTAACTTTTTTATTTTTTAAAGCAACTATTTAAATCAAATTATTACTTTTCTTTCTATCATCTTCATAATTATTACACATATTTTAAATATAACCTTCTTTTCAACAATTTTACACATAATTTAAATCAAAAAATATTTCAAAATATGATATCCTTCTACTAATGGCATTTTGAGAAAAAAAAGAATTAAAAATATAGTATAACATTTTTGATTAAAATTTCACTTGTCTTATCTCTATTATATCTTAAAATATATTTTTCTCTTTTTATTTCATTTATATATATATAAGTAATATCTCAAATATCTCATACCTTATCATATGCCAAAAATTTTTGACATACTTTATATCATACATAAAGATCAAATACTAAAGTATTTTTCTTCTTTTGTTTTATATTACATATTTTAATATATATATATATATATTTTACTAATATTTCCTATATCATTATTATACATTTTTCAAAAAACTAACATTTTACATTAAAACATTTTGTTACAAATTATTTTTAAATATTCTTATTTATTACTTTTGTTTTATATATCATATTATATACATATTATTATTTTATCTTTTTACTAAACTTTAAAATTACTATATTTATTCAAAAATCTTTTTTTTTCCCACATCCTAATATTAAACTAAAGATGAAAATATTATTATTTTCTTAACAATTACCATACCTCTAAATACACTTTTAATGGATGACATCATCACCCTATCAAATATAAGGAACAAAAAAATGTTTGAAACAAAAATCTTATGATTCCTCTGGAATGCTTTTCTAATATTTTTATTATTATTATATATATTCCTCCAACAAATCTCACCTGATCATAAACCTCATATAATATTTTCATATATACATTCAACCTTTTTATCACCAGTCATATTTATATATTTTAATATCAAAATAATTATAAAAATATCTATTATTTAAATCATGCGATATCATTTAGATTAATCACTCTCTCTCTTCTAATCATCATATCCTTAATATTTAGGAGGTTTCTAATTTTATTATCTTTATATACAATACATTTAATCTTTAATTTTTTTATCGTCTTCTAATATCAAATTTTTAAAATAAATATATTCATATTATATTACTAAGCAGTTTTAGTATTATTTTAAAACATCTCATTTTACAATCTTTTTAATATTATTATTATTTATAGACAAAAATTATAATTATTATTACTTTTAATAAAACTTTGTTCAATATCAAATTTCTAATAATTCAAACTACATATTTTCAATAAAAAAAAAGGAATAAAATACATATATGGCTATAAAGATGTGGCGTGGTTACTCACCTCATATATGTCTACTTTTATTAATAATCCTAATCATAACAACATTTATATCACCTCAAAATATAACTAACATCCATGAAACATTACCAACAATTGATTTTGAGGATATCCAAACAACCAGAACTACAATTAGTGATGATGGTGTAGTGACAACAAAAACAAATGAGGACATCCAACTTATCACAACAACATCCCCACAAACAATAACAAATGAGGAGGCATCAACAACACCAAAAATATTTAATCAACCTCTTATAAATACCTTTCCTATAATCAAAACAAAGAAAATTGAGGAAAATAAACATTATATCGGATCATATATAATTATTGCTCCAAAAGTTGTCCGTCCCTCACTTCCGTATGCGGCATCAGTAAATATTTTGAAAACTGATTTTACCGATTACATCGTTAGACTTGAAATTAGAACAAGAGAATCAAATGAAACAATTGCTGCTAAAGTTGTTACAAACATAACACCAGGAAAAGCTTTAACAGTAACAATAGATGAAGTCCCTGGAGAAATATTGGTTCCTGGACAATTATACAAAGTCTACATAAAAGGTGAAAGTTTAACAGGAGTTCTAATGTTTGAGGATGAAAAAAATATTAATTATAATTCCAAATCACTCTCTATCTTTGTTCAATCGGATAAAGCTATTTACAAACCTGAATCTGTTGTCTCCTTTCGTGTGGTTGTTGTCAATCCAGAGTTGAAACCGGTCAAGGAGAGTGAAACAATCTCCGTCAAAATTGTAGATCCAAATAAAAATGTTATCCAACAATGGATTGACGAAACATTGAAGGTTGGTGTTTTCTCATCCAAATTTGCTCTTTCCAAACAACCACCTCTTGGCGATTGGAATATAGAAGTAGAGACAAAGAGTGGAGTTAAATTTGAAAAATCATTCACTGTTGATAAGTATGTTTTACCCAAATTTGATGTTTCTGTTAAAACTCCCTCCTTCATTACTGTTAATGAAGATTTATCTGTTCTTATTGATGCTAAATATACCTATGGAAAAGGTGTTGGAGGAAAGGTTAAGGTTATCCTTGAATTACCATGGCACAGATGGCATCTTGCTCCAAGACCAATTCAAATTAATCCAGAAGATTCATCTCTACCAACAAATTCATTTGAATCAAGGATTGAAAGAATTGTAACATTAAATTCACTTGGTGAAGCCACAGTAAAATTTTCTAATGAAGAATTGAAAAAACACAAATTGATCACTGATTATGGTGGTAGTACAGTAAGAATTTTGGCAACGGTAACAGAAGACTTGACAGATGTCCAAAGAAATGGATCAACACAAATAATAGCTTATCGACATGATGTAAAATTAGAGGTTGAAAAACAGGGAGATACCTTTAAACCAGGTCTAAATTATAATGTCATTGTAACATTAAAAAATATGGATAATACACCGGTCAAGTCAACAGTTCCTAAAAGAGTTAAAGTAACTACTTTTTATAATTTCCCTTATGATGGATTAAATGTAAATGATATCAAACAATTGAATGAGAGTAAGGTTGTTGAGTTGGATGGACATGGTACATCAATATTAACATTAAAACCACCAATTAATTGTACCTCTGCTCGTGTTGAAGCTCATTATGATAGAGAGGGAAAAGATAATTTTACCAATGCTCTTATTTATACCTCATTATATGTTGAATCCGGTAAATCACCATCTGGAAACTTTTTGCAATTGACAGCTGATAACGAGGGTATTGTAGATGTTGGGAAACCACTCTCTTTCTCTGTTAAGTCAACTGAACCATTGTCATCATTAACATACCAGGTTATGTCAAGAGGATATGTTGTATTGAGTAATGAAATTGTAGTATCCGGGCAACATGCAGCTATTACATTTACTGCAACAAATCAAATGGCGCCAAAATCTAGGTTGATTATTTATTCAGTACGAGAGGATAACAAAGAAATAATGGTAGATGCATTAGACTTTAAGGTGGATGGTCTTTTCCAAAACGATGTTTCTTTATCAATTGATAAGACATCAGTGGAACCCGGTGAAGAACTTAAGTTTACTGTTAAAGCTGCTCCAGAATCATATGTTGGTTTGTTAGCAGTTGATCAATCAGTATTATTACTCAAAAGTGGGAACGATATTACAAAAGATTTGATTGAACAAGATATTGAACAATATGATACAATGGATCAACCTGGAGATTATAGACCATTTGAATTGTTAAAAAGAAGAAAGAGAAGCATATGGTATCCATTTTGGGGAATCGGAGGAAAAGATGCTGGTAGTATATTTGAAAATGCTGGTCTTGTTGTAATGACTGATGCCTTGTTATTCAAGGATGAACCAGAAATTTACAGTAAGTTTTTATATATAAATAAAATTTATAAAGAAATCATTCTATATTATCTTTATATATCCCTTTTATTCAATTACAAATTTATATATATTCTTTTTTATCTTTCAATACTAACAATCTCTATCTGTTTCCACCAACACATATATTTTTCCTTTATTATTATAGAACACTATTTTAAAAGTATGCGTAAAAATTTAGTATCAAACTTTGCTCCTACACGAAGTGCTAATATAAATTCAGATTTAGTTGAAGAGGATACCGATTCCTTTGCGGAATCACCATCTTCTAGACAAGAGTTTACCTCTGAAAATGTTATTAAAATAAGAAAAGAATTTCCTGAATGTTGGGTATGGTCAAATGATCTTACCACAGAGTAAGTTTTTTACATAATAGGTTTTTCATTGAATTATCATAGAAAAAATTTTATGCTTTTTTTTATCCTTTTTATCACTACACTATCTTATCCTTTTCTTGTAATATATCATCTATGTATTTTACTTTTTGCATGCAAAAAAAAAATTTTTTTNTTTTTTAAAAATATTATATTATGATATCAATCTAATATAATTGGTGAGGTTTTAATACCTATTAAAAATTATTAATTTACTGACTATTATGAATATTTTTCATCTTCAGTTCAAGAGCGATACATGAATAGATTAGATGGTCCAATGCCTGTCATGATGATGTCTTCAGCGGTAAAAGAAACAGCTGAATCATCACTTTTGTCTCCATTGAATATTAAAATTAGAAGTGAATTTCCAGAAACATGGGTATGGAGTGATTTTGATCACGTTAGGTATGTAAAAATAATCTAGTGTAGTGATAAAAATATAAGGAATATGCATATAATTTTTGATATTATTATGAATAACTTTAATTAGATTAAGGCTAACATTAAAATAACTTTTTTTTTAGTGATAATGGAACAGTAACCTTTTCAACCAAAGTTCCAGACACCATAACATCATGGGTCTCCTCAGCATTTGCAATCAACGAAAATCTTGGACTTGGTATTTCACCTTCAAATCCAAAACTTAAAGTTTTTAGACCATTCTTTATAAGGTTAAATTTACCTTACTCAATTAAGAGAGGAGAACAATTTGCTTTACAAGTATTGGTATTCAATTATATGGAAAATGAACAAGATGTTGAAGTAACATTAAAACAAAAAGAAAATAGTGGTTTTGAATTTGTTTCAAATGATTTGACATCCATTAACAAGAATGATTCACCATACATTAATAAAAGAATTATCTCTGTACCTGGTGGTGGAATATCAAAAGCTGTTTATTTTCCAATTGTATTTAATCAAGTTGGAGATATCATGCTCCATGTCTTGGCACAATCTCAAAATGCTGGTGATGCTATTGAAATGCCAATAAAGATTGAACCTGAAGGTTATCGAGTTGATAGAAATGTTCCTTTGGTAATCGAAATGAGTGGTGATAATAATGGAAGTAGTAATAACAGTAGTGAGATTATTAAAGAGAATGGAGAAGATATTGGAATGGTTAATTCAACAAATGAGTATCAATTTATTAAAACTGTTAATATGATATTTCCTTCAGATTCGGTACAAGGATCCAAATTTGCTAAAATAGATGTTATTGGAGATATAATGGGTCCAATATTATCTAAACTTGACTCTCTCGTTCGAATGCCATCAGGATGTGGTGAACAAAATATGTTAAATTTTGTCCCTAATATTGTTGTTATGAAGTACTTATCAGCAACACACAAAAATATGCCAGCTTTATCAAAGAAAGCTATTGCATTTATGGAGGCTGGTTATCAGGGTGAGTTAACATATATGAGGGATGATCATAGTTTTTCTGCTTTTGGTAAAAGTGATAAACATGGATCTACATGGTTAACAGCATTTGTTCTTAAATCTTTTAAACAAGCACAAGAATATATTTATGTTGACTCCGTTATTTTGACTCATTCAATTAATTTTATCAATGCACAACAATTGATCGATAGTGGAGCATTCAGTGAGAAAGGAGAAATTCATCATAAAGATATGCAAGGTGGTGCTCAAAATGGTGGCGTAGCATTAACAGCTTATGTTACAATAGCTTTACTTGAGAATGGTGTTAAGAATGATAAGGCGATTCAATATTTGGAGAATAATTTAAATGATATAATTAAAAATAATGGTACAGAAGACTCAACATACACATTAGCAGTAACAACTTATGCATTATATTTAGCTGGATCAAGTAGAGCTGGAGATGGATTGAAAGAATTAGAGAATCGTAAGATAACAACAAATGATGGCACCACATACTGGAGTACAACACCTAAATCTAATGGTATTGAAAAGTCAGTAGATAAAGATACATCTTTATACTTTTATCAACCTAAGCCAGCTGATGTTGAGATGACAGCTTATGTATTGTTATCATACAATAAGTTAGGAGATACACATTCAGCATCATCAGTTGTAAGGTGGTTAACATCACAAAGAAATAGTTTGGGTGGTTTTTCATCAACTCAAGATACTGTTATAGCTTTACAGGCACTTGGTGAGTATGCTGAAAGAGTATATTCAAACGATATTGATGCCAAGATTAAAATTGAATTAACTAATAATGAAGAACATACCTTTGAAGTTAACAGTGAAAATAGTTTAGTTCTTCAAAGTTATATTATTAACAATCCCGAGGGATCTATAACAATTAAAGGATCAGGAAGTGGAGTAATATTTATACAAATTCAATATTCTTATCATAAAACAAGTACTAGAGATGATTCTGCTTTCAACTGTTCAAAGGATATCAAAGAAGTCAGATCAGGAAATAGAATTCAAATGGACCTATGTTGTAATTATAATAAGAATGGGGGTAAATCAAATATGGCTGTTGCGGAAGTTAACACATTAAGTGGTTTCAAGTATGATATTGATGAAACAAATAAATTAACTGATATTGATGATTTACAAAGAATTGATCTAGATAATGATGATACAAAAGTAAATATTTATTTCAATCCACTTGGATCAAATCCTGTATGTCTTAGTTTATATAGTGATAAAGCATATCAAGTTGTTGATCAAAAACCAGCACAAATGGTTCTTTTTGATTATTATAATCCTGAGGAACAGGTAAGCATTTTAATTTTTTAATAAGAAAATTTTAAATATTTTTTATAGTTAAAATCAACTTATTCAATAAAACAATCACGTACCTTAAGAGATATCTGTAATGAGTGCTGGAGTAACATGCCAGAGGATAAGACAAACAATGCATCATTAGATTCATCAAATTCTAAATCATTTACAACATCTGGAGGATCTTCCAATATAAGAAAAGCTGCTACATCATTTACCACAGGTCTTTTTTACATTTTTATATTTTTTTTCTACATATGTTCGATATATTAACAAAAAATGATGTCTATGTTTTAAAAAAAGTATATTAATTAAACAATCAAACAATTAATATATTTGTGCATGATAAGAAAAAAAGTAACATTTATTTTGTGAAAAAATTTTACTTATTATAATCATTTTCAACGGGTTTTTGCTTTTTTAATTTTTTACATTTAAAAAAAAATATCAATGAATATGAATATATTATGTTTAAAAAAGAGTTTGTTGGAATCGAAGAAAACAAAATTATTATTATATAAAAAATAACTTTATATTTAATTGAAAAATAATTTTAAAAAATAACAACGATTTTTAATTTTATTTAATTGATAAATGTCTTTTTATAATAATTATTTGTCTAGAAAAATAAATATTTTTCTTAACTTAAAAAAAAGTCTATTGTTAGTTTGATTATGCATGAATAATCATATTTATTTATTTTTCTTATAATGTTAAAAATTCTTTTTTTAGGTTCCCGTGATTGATAAAAAAAAAGAAGTTCAAACTTTAGAGGAAGAAGTAAATTTTTTAAAAATATTTAATCAATTTTATAAATATTATATGGGTTCAATGTACAATATTATAATTATATAATTAAAAGGAAGAAAAAATAATACGTTTTGACATTTATTTATTATTATGATTCAATATTTTTATACTTTTATAAAAGTTTTTTCATTTAATATTATATTCATAACGTTTGAAGATATAATGAATCTAATCAAGAAACAAAATATTTTTCAATAAATAATTATGTTTAAACTAAAATATTTGATCCAATATTTAAAACAAAAAAAAAATTAAAAATAAATTGATATAAATTTTTATAAATGTTTAGGAATAAAAATAATATCATTTGATTTAAATTCACAATGAAATTAATATCCTGGGGCAGTACGTGGTGGTGGGCAGCTTGAGCAGTCTCCTGGAGCACCTTGAGCTCCATTTTCTCCGAGTTGTCCGTCTTGTCCTGGGGCTCCTGGAGCTCCATCAGCACCGGCATCTCCTGGTGGTCCTTGTGGTCCTGGGGCTCCGTCTTGTCCTGGGGCACCGGCTTCTCCATCTGGTCCTGGGGCACCATCTTGTCCTGGAGCTCCGGCTGGTCCTTCTGGTCCTTCAACTTCTTCAAGAACTCCATCTGGTCCTGGGGCTCCAGCGTTTCCTGGGGCACCATCTTGTCCGGCTGGTCCTTCTGGTCCGGCTGGTCCGTCTTGTCCTGGGGCACCAGCTTGTCCATCTTGTCCTGGAGCTCCTGGGTTTCCTGATGGTCCTTTTGGTCCTGGGTTTCCGGCTGGTCCAGCTGGTCCGGCTGGGCAATCGAAGCACCATTCTGGGGCTTGAGCAGCAACTGGTCCTGTAGCATCTGGTCCATCTCTTCCTGGGGCACCTGGTTCTCCATCTTGTCCATCTTGTCCATCTGGTCCTGGTGGTCCTGGTGGTCCAGCTTCAGATTGTCCACATCCACAGCATGCTCCTTGAACGGCGAATCCTCCATCAACACCTTCGGATGTTCCGTATCCAGCTTGACGGGCAAATCTTCCTCCAGAGATCTTTGAGAATACTTGAGTTCTTGTTACTTCCTTCCAGATATTTCCGGATCTTGATCTACAGAAATCAACTTCATTTTGCATAACAGTTTGCATTTGTTGCATGTAGTTGTAGACCATTGGAACTGTAACAACAGAGATAAGGACAGCAACTGTAGAGACAGCAACACCAAAGAAGGCAAGAGAACGTAAGCTTTTAGCTTGATCTTCTTGATTGTACTTTTCCATGTTTAATAATATGATGTGAAAATAAAAGATATGATGAAATTAAGTAAAATAAATCTCCTTTTATAGTAAATTTTCAATTAATTTTACTCTTACTTTTTACAGCATATCAATATCCACACCTTCAATTTTTCCTTTTTGAAGGCCATAGTAGGATGTATGTTGACTAAGAAATATGTGCATAAGGAGAATAAGAAACAGGTTATTAAACGCTGAGAGATACTTAATCACCAAATATATTTAAAAAGTTAAAAATTATTGTGTTGTTCAATTAAATTACTTTTCAAATTAAAAAGAGAAAAGGTATTTTAATTTAATTCAAGAAAAAAATTATTCTTATTTTTCAAAAGGTAATATTACAAAGATAAATATTATATTAAAAATATTTTGTTTTACAACTGAAACACTATATAGTAAAAAATATATATACATTTACACATAATGTTGTAAAACAAAAGAATGTATGTTTATAATTTTTCTTAATAGTATGGTACTTTTTCTTCAATTCTATTAAGTGTTTTTATCTTTTAAGACTTAATAAAATGTATTTATTATTTTTTTATAATTAAAGTTTGTATTCAAAATATTTTGATTGTGGAAAAGAGATAAATTCCTTTATTATTTTATCTTGTAAATCTTAAAATAATAAATTTACTATAAATATACTATTGTAGGTTCATTATCTTCATCTTATTGTATAGGTAAATTTAATATGGATAAAAAACCAAATTTTTATATTTTTTTAAATTTGATTACCTATTTATTAATTGAATGAAATTTTTAAGAATTCCGGGTTACCAGAATTGTTGCGAAGAAGTTACCAAAATTGATGACAGACATACGACTATAAATAGGCGCTTTAATGATGAATAGCCTTGTTATTTAAAAAAAATTTGTTTGATATTTGAACCGGTAATTGATATTTTAATGATAAAAAATTAGAGATTAAAAGCTTTATGTATTTATGAATTATATTACTATAAAAACATCAATAATAAAATTCCACAACATTCAAACATCATTGAAAAAAAAAACTTTAATTAACTAAAAATTTATGATATATTTTGAGAATAAGCATATATTCTGTGAATATTTTCTAATATTCAAAATCGGTTGCCAAAATAAAAAAGATGCAAAATTCATTATTGAAAAATTTGATAGAAGTTTATAAAAATGCAAAAAGTGAATTATTATTAAAATTTTATGATGAGAAATATTGTCATGATTTATATTTTTAAATATCTTTAACATTTAATTACAAATTTAGTAAGTTGCTTTAAATCAAAAAACGGGTTCTTATCATTATTTTAAATCTTGTGTTTTTATTTCCTTACTTGTTGTTTGTGTTTGTATACTACTACTCGGTGAACTTAATGATCTATCATCAGACTTAACTTTCTTTTGCCTTCTCGATCTTCTTGATTTTCCTCTTTTCCTGTAAACAAAAAATTATTATTAGTCGTATAAAATTTTTTTAAAATAAATGGGTGACAAATTTATGAGATAAAAATAGTACAAAGAAATTAATTTTGGCCTTCAAAAATTATATATAAAAACATTACTTTTTAGGTGTGTTAGCGGTAGTTTCTGTTGATAATGACTTTTCACTAATTGATTTTGTATCTTCTTTTTCTATCTTAGCACCTTGAGATGATAATCTATTCTGTGTTGCTAAAAGTTTAATTTATCAAATTAATTAAAACTAAAAGTACTTACACATAAGAGAAGTATTAGTTGTTTCATCTAAGCATCTACCCTTGCAAGGATTAATATTATTGAAGCAATTAAAATTTCTAATATCATCAGACATTGCTAACAAGTTTAATTTCCTTTCTGTAGCTTCGTCCAGATTCACTCCTTTTGGTATATATATTACAATCGTTTTTGCCAAATCATCATCATCATCATCTTTATTGTTACATTCATTACAAACTTTCTTTGGACAATATCCTTTTGTCATTGCATCTTTACATTTATTTTCTTGCCCACGAACTTCATGAACTATTTTTACAAATTTGGTAGCTTGATCTCTCATTACTTTGTCCTTAGACAACTTGAATTTTGATTTATATCTCCAAATCAAAAATATTATGACAATTAATGATATTACCAATGTTACAATCAACAGAGCTAAAAACCAATTTCTTTGAATTAATAGAGATTGATTCTCTTCATTTAGAGACACACAATTTTTCTGTAATCCATCAACACTGGACATGATTTATAAATCATAAAGGAAAGAAATATTAATTGAACAAAATACATATTAATATTAACAAAATTTGAATACATTAATAACAGACAATAAAATTTAAATAAAAAGATATTTTTTTATTCTTCCCATTCTCCTTCCAACTCATCTCGTATACCTAGAGCAATGATAGCACATAAGGCTGAAACCTGTTCAGCCATTCGTTTATTCATTTGTGCCACACGAGATTGATGTTTTACGTTATTTATTTCAATTGTAGCTTCCCATCTTCCATCTGAATCTCGTTTCCATGTACAAAAGGATGGTGACGGTAAGCCATTCTTTAAACAATATCTGTTTATAACACATTTTGGTGTTAATTCACTTTTACAACTTCTTAATCTTTTCATTGGAAATGTTATATCATGGAATTTGATTTCACTATTTTCTTCTTCATCAAGTTTCCTTTTCCTATTTCCAGAATCCCTTTCTTTATGAATTTTTTTCCAATGGTAATATATATCTTCAATATTCCATGCTTTACACATACCTAAAACACTACCAGCTTCACTAGTTGCTTTACCTCGTGGATCAAATTCTAATTGTGAACCCAATATTCTTGATACTACATATTTTGATTGTGTAAACGGTTCATCATACATGACTGATTTCTCTAAATAATTAACAATCTCTGTTGTCATATCATATAAACCTTCTTTTCTAAATATTGATGGATTTGTCAATGCCATCCTACCTAATAAAACGCCGGAAGCTCCCGTTTTTTCTTTAAATTCTCCTATATCTTTAAATTCTTTAATTACACTAGAATTACCATTAGCTAAAACTGGAATATCTAAATAATCAACAACTTCTTTTATTTCATCAATTCTATTTTTATCATTTGGTCTTTCATCCCTCCTTCTTCCATGAACTCCAATTGCTGCAACGCCACATCTTTGGACCATTTTAGCAAATTCTAATGTTTCCTCTCTTGTATTAAGAACACGAATTTTTGCTGATACTGGAACTTTACTTACGGCAACCAAACTTTTTAATATCTCACTTGCTATATCTGGTGTTGAAAGCAATGCTGCACCCATTCCACCTGAAATAGAGAATGGTTTTGGACATCCCATATTTATATCAATTGAACTAATATCATCTTGTAACCTCTTAATTACTTCAACAGATCTTTCTGGTGAATTGGTACCTATTTGAAGAACTATTTTATCTTTTTCTTCAGGAGCTATCCTTAAAACAAGTTCAGCATCATTAACAAAATCTATTGTATTTGTTATTTTATTTTCAACTCTTTTTGCTGCAACCAATCTTTTATCAACAATTTCTTCAGTATAAACTAAATCAGCTCCATACTCTAATGATAACACTCTTAACGATGTTCTTCCTGCTCTTACCATTGGAGCTAAGCATATTTTTCCTTCATAATGAGATGAATCTGAAGCTTTAGAAAACATTAATAAAATATAAGATTAATTAATTTATGAAATTTCAACAAAAAAAATTATTCATATTATGAATATTATTCCAATTAAATATTTCTTTTCAAGATATAAGTACATTTCCAGTTAAAAAATACATTTATTTATAGTAATATGAAAAAATAATTATATAATAATATAACATAACTCTTAGAATAAATTTACAGCTTTCTTTAATTCAATTTGTTTCCATCTATGGAGAGAATTGAATTTCTCTCTACTCATCTTAAAAGCTTCCTCAAAATCAACATCTGATAAGTATTTTTCTAGGCATGAGAGATCAGAACCTTGAGGAAGTTTACGTTCTTGGACATCTTTTAAACTTCTTATACATGTTCTTTCTTTTAATAAACTTGATAATTCAATCTCATTTGGTAATTCCTTGTCATAATCTTCAAAATCATTCCATGTTGGGAATAGTGCTTTAAATGATTCTGTTTCTTTACCTCTATGAAGTACTGTTATGGATCCTTCCCTATCTTTCCAATATGATGAGGCAACTTGTAAGGCAAAAGTTGTCACAAATGTGTAACTCCAAACCCATAATTTTTTACCTTGATCAACAATCATTGTATCACAAAGGTCATCTTGTTCAAAAGTAAATAATTTGTTTCCTTTCTTTGAATGAACAGAATATGTTTCTTCAGCATCTTTATCAAAAATTCTAAAAATCCTTGGAGCTTCCTCAAAATTTTGAGGACATCTATTTTGATAAGATGTTGATGAGATTGAACAAACAGATAATATTTTTGTTGACAACGACCTAGCTAACCTTTCAGCTCCTTCACAAATATTTTTTGAGGCTAAATCACCTCTTAATATCCTTACAGAATCACCTTCCTTCTCAAGATAACATGTTTGTTGATTCAAAACAAAGGGAGAATATATTTGCTCACCAATCATATTATGAATTTCTGGGCCACCTCTTACAATATACAATGTTTTACCACCTCTGGGACAATTTTCATCACTCTCATGATCTCCTGATACAATAACAAGTTTCCCATTAAATAAACTTCTAAACAGAGGTATTTCTTTACCTTGTTCAACTCTAACATGTGCTATTCTTTGATTATCAATCTTTCTTAATGCTAAAGCACATAAACCTTGTTCTTTTTTCTTACAATATTTACCAATCCAATAAAAATATGCTTGTCTTTGCCTTCCGGTTTCCTTATCATCACATTCATTACCATTTAATTTTTTTATTCCATCCCTTTGAACTCGATATTTCCATTGAATTATATAACATTGATTGTCTTCAAAAATATTTTTTTCCTCATCTCTCTCTATTTCCTTCATTTTATCTCCTATTAATTTATAAAATTTTAACCCTTCTGTATATAAATTTTTATCATCTATCTTTAACTCTGTATCCTCCAATACAAGGACATTTTCCTTTAAAGGATATTCCTTCAAATTATCACCAATTCTTTTAGCTAATGATTCATCACTTTCATTAAATTTTCTATCATTTGAAGGTAATAAAAATACCTTCTTTGGTTTTATAATCTTTTCAGGTTCCCTAAAATGCTTAAAAGTCTTCTTTGATGGTAAAGAAGATTCTTTTAAATCAACAAATTTCCCATTAAATAAACAATCGCTCAAACCTGATGTAATTTTACGTAAAATTATCCAATCAGGTCTTTGAGAAAATTTATCAGAATTAATTTTATAATTTTTTAACATTTCCGCCATCTTTAATCCACTATTTATATATATTTTGGAATTTAATTTACCAATCCAAAGGTAAATTTCTGTATTAAAATCACAAATAATTAATTTCTTCGGATCCAATATTCTCTTTGATGGAATGATATTTGAGGAGAGATACTCTAATTTACCGCTATCATCATTTATTTCATAAAATGCATTACATTTTGAAGAATCCTCCCTATTCTCATCTTTAATATCTTCATTGTTAAAATTTCCTTTACCTTTTAACAAATTCCAAAATGACTCTTCATTCTCCTCAGCTATATCTACTTTTGTGACATCACAATTAAGTTCATTATTTGCTAATATATCTGATATCATTTGTGTTACCTAGAAAAGTTTAGTTATCATTTCAACAATTGAGTGAAAACAAAACATACTTTTGTCCTTTCCAAAACATTACTATTTGAACCTTTAAATAAAAATAATCTTTTCTCTGTAACAAGGAGGAATGATGCATTTTTATGAATTTCTGTAAAATATGGTGAGACGAGGTTCGCAACAACATCTTTTGTTCCCTGAACTTTTATTAGCATGACATCTGGAAAAGATGATTTCTTTGTTGCTTTTTTTAATTTAACTGCTGCACCTGCTGCCATGATATCAAAATCTTCAGGTATCTCTTCCTTTGATGTTATCAATGGGAGTAATGGTTTATTAGATTCATTTTCCTTACATTTTTTTATCTCCTTAACAATTTCTTCATTCTCATTGATAACTTTCAATAAATTTTCACACCAACTATTTTTTTCAGATGATTTGTCAATAATATTACCTATAGATGATGTAGATGGAATGGCACGTGCACCAATAATATTTGGTCTTCTTCTAGCTGGTCCTTTTGGTCTTTTAGATATAGTTAATAATTTTTTATCATCAATAATATCATTATCCATAGTAGATAATTTATTATCTAGAACCAATGTAGTAGTGGTAGAACCAAATTTAGGCTTAATAGAATATTTCTCATTATTCTTCACACCACCCTTATTATCATCCATTACTTTCTCTCCAACACTACTACCACCTCTATTATCAGTGAAATAAACTCCTTCTTTGACTTTTTCCAGTGGAGTAACATAAGATTTTGGTCGTGTATACATTTTATTGTTACAACTATTACTAAATATTGCTTTAGAAGTTGTAGTAGTAGTTATATTGATGTCCTTATTTACTCTACTTTTCCAACCATCGGAAGCCTGGAAAAAGGAATAGGAAATAAATATTTATTTGCAATATATAAATGTTAAAATATATAAATATATATATAATATTTTCAAATTAACATTTTTTCGTGATAAAAAGACAAATATATAATGTTATTATTTATCACACACCAACTAACCTGTATTAAAGCATCCCTCCGATGACTAATGAGAGATCCCATATTTTTGAGTTGTGAAAGTTCATTATTTTTATTATTATCAACTTTTGTATTCCATTTTTGGGAACTATTATTCAATAAATTAATCCTTTCCGACAACATATTAAACGACTTCTTCTTCGGTGGTGATTCTGAAGGTGAAATCTATAATGTAATTAAATATAGAACATAAAATATAAAAATAATAAATTTTTCAGAAAGAGAATATGTACCTTTTTACAATTAAAATCAAATGGAGCAGAAGTAGTCTTAATACTGTTAGAAGTATTAATGTTAATAAAATTTTGTTTTGATGTTTCGTTGAACCTCCTTCTTCCTAATATAATAGGATCAATTCCATTTATCTCATTTTCATAATAATAACTCTTAACATTACTAACAATAGGAGGTGTATTATCGGTGCTCGCGTTGTATGTACTCTTCTGTCTCAGTTTAATATTATCCATTGTATATTCTTAGAATTTTGTAAAGAGATGGTAATAAAGTATATTTATAAAATTTATTTTGATGGATGAACTGTATTTTATTTGTAATATTTGATGATTATACTGAAGATTGTTATCAAAATTTATGATATATATAAATGTATATATTGAAATAAATTTTGATCTGAAATATATTTTATTATTAAAAGTCTTAAGATTATTAATATATAATAAAATATAACGATAAGGATCATTGAGCCTTAGGGTTTCTATCAATTGTATTCTAAATATATTCATTTAACAACAAAAAAAAATAATATTCATACATCCTTCATTTTCAATATTGTTCTCCAGATGGAATGAGTAACGGAATGAAAACTGATCATAATATTCTATATAAACACAATCTGACACTTTACCCTTTTTAATCATATGTATGTATCAAAAAAAAAATTTTTATTTGTCAAAAGAAAACAATCTAAGATATATGATTAAATTATTAAAATGTGATCATAATGAGAAAAAAGGATGTTTCATCAAAACATATCATCATCGTTCATTCTTCTTAACACATAACAATTGTCATTATATGTATATATATATAAATAGTCAAGAAAGGACAAGAAAAAAGAATATATATGTTATAATAATATTAAAAGTGCGCGAGAAGTGTTATGTTATCAGATAATTGTAAAGGTACATATATATTGAAAATAACTAACAAACACATTGTTTTCAATTTCAAGGTTATACACTTGAGAAAGATAAAACATTCTAAGAATATATATATATATGTACTATTTTTGGTATTATTAATCTATATACTATCAAAAGATTCTTAGTTTTATCAATATATATTGTTATATTTGGAATTTCATAGTAAAATTACTACACATATATCCTTAAACGTAAGATATATTACTAATTTTTGCACTTTTCTTTTTTAATAAAAATAGTAAAATATTACTTTTATAATACTAAAAAATATTATTCATTGTTAATAAAAAAAATTTTAAACCTCTAAATCTTTGTCTATAACATTTATCATAATAAATAAATAACATTTGTTTACTTATTCTCAAATCAACAATATATTCCTTTAACACCTAATCTATCTTTTAGTCTATCAAACCATATTTATTTATAATCATCAATCTACAAATGTACCAGAAAAAATATTTAATAATATTCTCCTAAAATCATAAAATACTATTTGTTTAATCATTTTATTATCAAACATTCATAGATATACATATCTATCTCTTTTCTATAAAGATATATCAATTGCAATAATATCATACATTATCACTTTTGATAAATATTGTACAAATTTTTTGAGATTACTTAATTCATAAAAAAACTTTTTTTGACAGTGAATAGTATTAAAATGTGATGAAATATATTATCTCATTACATGTTAAACCAATTATAGGATTAACCAAAAGTATGTACATATACAAAAATGTTTCTGAAACCTGAATTTTTTATAATTAATATTAACAAAAATTGTAAGTCATTTTTATAGAATTAAAAATTTAAAATAACTGAATCATATTATGTGAAAAAATTGTATTTTTAAATTAGGTAAGGAGACAAAAAAGTTAATTAAAAATATTTGATGACAAATGTTGTAGAGATAGATTTTAAATGAACATATCTAGGAAGAATTAAAAAAAAGACCTATATATAAAATAGATCGAGGTATATTTAAAACTATATAAATTGTAAAAAAGTGACTATATGAGGAAACTTTGTAACTTTTTTTCCCTGTAAAAGATATTTGTTGATTAACAACCATATGATATATAATTAAATAGATATATTGAGCAATATATAGAAAATTATATTTGTTAAACTCTCTTATTAGATAAAAGATCCCATATATATATATATATAATGTATAATAGATATTTAAAGGAGAAAAAAACTATATAAATATATTTTTGATAGAACCAACAAAAGATTAAAGTTATAAGGACAATATAAGAGAGGGTATATATTGAAATGACAAAAATATTTAATAACTTTTTGTTTAGAAATTAAGTGTACAAACTATGATATAATCATCAAAACAAAAGATATAAAATATTATGATAATAAAAATTTTGACAGCCTAAAAGAAATTACTACTACTATCAAAATAAGACGAAACCCCTTTTGATATGAAATATTTTATTATTACTTTTAGTTAATATGACTATTGATATCCTAAAAAGTTTAATTAAATAAAATATAAATTGATTTTTATAGTTACTTATTTATACTAAATATCGAAAGAGACATATATAATAATCATGAAACAATTGAAGTATAAAATCGTATAGTTTTAAGATAGAAGAAAAAAGAACTTCTAGTCATGAAAACTAAAACTTTTCATACTTTTAAATAATATGATAACATATATACTTAGTGTTTATAGCTATACAAAAAAGTTGTCCTGATGATAGAAAAGAGTGAAGATCAGATAAGAAAAAAGTATGTTTTGTTTACACTTTAAATGATATTATAGTTTTAAATGTCCTACCAATTATAATATGTTGTTTGTCTCTTCATAATTTATTTTTATAGTAAGAAAAAAAAATATATTAAATATTTTTTAAAACTTCAAATATGTATATAAAATTTTATACGATTAAAAATGTTTTTCCATACCTTATAAGGTCAAAAGGAGCGCGACACATAACAAATAAATTCCTTCCATAATAAAAAAAAGGCACTTCAATCCAAAAGCTATTAACATCCTTCCTATTGTCTTCAATTATTTAAATAAACCACCCTTAATTTTTTGAATTTTTTATTCAAGTTTCATTCACATAAAAATCCAAATTTTCCCTTATTTAAATCGTAGTAAGGAATTTTATTTGATACATAGAAATGATAAAAATAATTAATATTTTGATTTCGAAAAATATATTTTATCAAATTCAAAGATTAAGTCATAATAATATTTATTATTATTAAAATATACATTTTCCTCGATAATAATTAGTAGATATAAATCAAAAAACTTCTATCCCCTTTTTTCATTTCTAAAATTTCAATTATACCAAACTTTTCAAGTTATTTTTATTTAAACAAGAATTAAAAAGTAATACTAACAATATTTTAAATGTATATTCTTGTTAGACACATATTAAAAAAAAACTTTTTAACTTTAACAATCAAAATTTTAATTGTAACTGTAAAGAATATATTATTTTATTTGTATCTAACAACAATATATTCGGAGGACAAATGGCTTGTTCTAATAATAATTTTTTTTCCCTAAATATATAAATAATTTATTTGCATTAAAATCTTTTTTAATATCAAAAATTTTTGTATCACTTCATTTTGTGTCAATTGAAACTATATCTATTTTTCTTTTATACTCAACTAAATAATAAGATGTATTATCTTCCACACTCTTATTTTAATGTTTACTTTTTGTAACATAAGAAATTTTATTGTAAGAAAATGTACATTTTATTAGCTTTTGGGAAAAAAGTTTTTATTATACGTTTAATTAAAACTAACCTCGGAAAGTTAATAAATATAGAGGAGACACATTAAAAACTTTATTGTGACAAAAAAGGAAGTACCGCTCCATCGTTTATTAGTTGTACTATAAACCAATATTAATTAAGCGCCAAAAAGGACATACTTATTAATGTCACTCTCCTTACCAGCTCCAACCCTCAATAATCGCGTTAAGACCACTCAAATTAATTATTCATTCCCGAGTTATTTTACTTGCCATTAATTTTTTTCTTTTCTTTCTTCCTGATCTTTTATCATTTTAATACTTTTCACCAGATCTGTATATTTTTTTAGTTACATTCATAGTTATGTGTAATTAAAACAAAAATAATTTTTTTTTCCAGTTTCATAACTTATCTAAATAACCTGTAGGAGTAATACATACATATAAATTTAACGACTGTTTTACAATATATTCAAATTATGATAACAAGCCATTATTTAATCCTTTTTTTTTTATTAATAATTAAAGCAACTTTGAAGTATTTAATTTTTTTATAAAGCTTTGGGTAATACTGAACAAATCAGTTGAATATTCATTCAATCTGATATAAAAAAGTATGTCAAAAGAGAAGACAAAGGTGAAATATCCTTTTGCGTTTTTGGAATACTATTCCAAACAACGTTTGTATATATCTTTTTGAGTTCTACTACTTCTATTCTACCCTAATATTCATCCCTTTTAAATACTTTTTCACCCCATACGACTCATCTTATCCTAATATTAATAATTCTTCTACATATTATGAAATAACCTTACAAAATGTATATAGATGTATTACTTTTATATTGTATTCTCGATCCATTAAAATTACTAATATTATATACAAAATCAACATTTTCTCGTAGATAACTTATTTTGATAAGACATAAAATATTTCCAACTATACATTTACAAAATATATTTTTCTTTCCTATTATTATAATTATTTTTAAATATATTAATCTCCTTTTAAATTATTACAAAAAATTTTTTCCTATTGCATAACCTTACTTCTCTTCAATTTATCTCTCTCCTGCACTTTTTTAAACTAGTGAACAATATTAAATGCTTTTATTTTTTTAATATACATACCCATATCTTCTAATAATATTAATTATATTTTCCTCTTTCGAATTCTATAAAAAATTATTACATTCCTACCTTTCAAATGTAATTTATTACTTTTATTAAAACTAATTTGTTCAACAATTAATATAACTTATATTTTTTAAAAAATATTATATCAATAAGACATTTTTATAATCAAAATGTCTTTTACCAAAAATCATGATTTCTTTCCTCCCATCTTACACAAATAAAGTATTCTATTCATCTTTGATTATACTATTGTTTAAAATAAATTGTTAATATCAAAAATTCTTTAATGATAAATAATCCATGATAAGTGTATATTTTATCATTTCAAATATTTCATACCTTAATAATTATTATTTTTCTTTTTTGATAACATGTACATACCTTTATCTTTTTAAGTGGCATTCTGTTTATCACTTTATGGTAATTAATAAACAATTTAAATATTTTTTTATATTATTTTGTAGATAACACCACTATAAGATATTCCCTTTTGTATTATTTTTCATATTATATTATTATTATTAATCAACAAAAGAGTGAGAATCTCTTATAAAAATTATTTTTNTTTTTAAACTTTCTCTCTCTCATTTATTTTTCTTAAAAGGTGTGTGTGTGCTTTTAAGTTGGATTAATATATCATATTTGTTTAAGTACCTATAATTCATTTCAACCAAAAAAAGGAGAGAACAACTTTATGTGTGACTCATAATGTAATAATAGTTTTTGAACGAAATATGTATATATACCAACTGTATCTTAACATATATATATTGAAAAGTCTATATTTTGATTTATATTTTAAAAAGAGTTAATCGATTGTAAAAGACGAGAAATATATATATTCTATTTCTTAATTATTGTTATTTTTTATTGACAGATACACTTATAACAATAATGAGTGAAACCAATAAACAGACTGTTGGTGAGAAAGAAGTTGATAATAGTAATGATGATCTAATATCCTTGGCTGCATCATCTAATAAAGTAAAAGAATTGGAGAAGATGCTTGATATGACAAAATTTTTAGGACAAGTCGAAAAACTTTTACAACAACCAATTAAGATTCCAGGTACATCAACTACACACAGTGTTGGAGCACCACAAAAAATTAAACATTCAATATTTTCTGTAAAGGTGAGAATTTTAATTATTATATTTATTAATTTGTAATATTTTTAGGGACTATGGAAGAATGATGAAGAACATAAGGCAAATGTATCAAAATTATACAATACATCCCAAGCCGGTGAAAGACAATGGTTGAAAAGGATATTGATAGAGGAGTCTGACTCCGATTCGGATGGTGAATGCACATTTACGAAGGAAGATATTCGTCATCTCCTAAAAATTCATAAAAAGCGTAGGCGTATGCAGAAAGCTTATCACAATGATATTTTAAATTCACAATACACCTACTATGCGGCCGGTCTCCTCTGTACAGAGGATCCGTTTCCAGAACATCAAAGGACAATCGTCAAACAATTTGGTTTTGCTGAGTTAGATGAAGAACCACAATAAATAAATGTAGAAATTATGATTTTTTAAGATAAACTCTGGTACAAATTATTTCTATTTTTTTATATAGTCTCTTGTACCGAATATGGTTGGTATAACAAAATAATATAATAAGATGCACATATATATAACAATAGTGCAATCCTTATCTATTTAACAATTATCATCAAAAAAGTTTTTCATCTTAATTGATAACATTCATAATAATGATTATTACATTATTTTTTTTTTAATTAATTTATGTATTATTTACTTCTTGATCTCCCATTTAAAAAATGTATTTTTGTCGTTTTTATCATTTATACTTTTACCAAGTGTTCGTAATAGTCACTCTTATATTTTTTTATTACCTATGAATAATTCGAATTATACTCAATCTTTTTTATAGTTTATACCCATTTCGATGGATGACTCAATATCGTTGGCTAAACATTTATTAGATGAGGAGTCTCCTGTCAATGTTGATGGATTAATTGTAAGTTTTATCTCATTTCAAATTAATGATAATTATTAATATTATTACAGGATACATTAATCGCTATAGTCCACGATTGCAATTATCCAGTCCTGCGGAGAAGTAAACAGATAGATAATTTTTTAAATAAATATGAGAATGCATCAAAGAAGTTGGCTAAGTCTCGTGTTAATAATAGTGATTTTGAGTTAATAAAAGTTATTGGGAGAGGAGCATTTGGTGAGGTTCAACTAGTAAGGCATAAGGATACCTCTAAAGTTTACGCTTTAAAATGTCTAGATAAAAATGAAATGTTAAGGAGATCTGATAGTGCATTTTTTTGGGAGGAAAGACATATAATGGCATATTGTAAAAGTGAATGGATTGTAAGATTACATTATGCTTTTCAAGATGTCAAACATTTGTACATGGCTATGGAGTATATGCCTGGTGGAGATCTTGTTAGTTTGATGCAAAGTTTTGAGATTAGTGAAAAATGGGCTAGATTTTATTTAGCTGAAGTTTGTTTAGCTTTAGATGCAATACATCAGATGGGTTATATACATAGAGACGTTAAACCAGATAATATGTTGATATCAGCTTCTGGACATATCAAATTAGCTGATTTTGGTACCTGCATTAAAATGAATTCCGATGGTATTGTTATTAGTTCAACAGCTGTTGGTACACCTGATTATATATCTCCAGAAATTCTTCAAAGTAATGGTATGGAAAAAGAATATGGTAAAGAAGTTGATTTTTGGAGTGTTGGGGTATTCTTTTATGAGCTTTTGATTGGAGAGACACCTTTCTATGCTGACGCATTGGTCCAAACATATTCAAGAATTTTAAATTACGAAAACGAATTGAAATTTCCAGGAGATGTCTTTGTAACTGATAAAGCAAAAGATTTAATAAGAAAATTTTTAACTTCTTCTAAAATAAGATTGGGAAAAAATGGATTAGAAGAGGTAAAAGTTCATCCATTCTTTCAAAATGATGAATGGACATTTGAAACGATTCGTAACTGTAAACCACCTCATGTTCCAGTATTAAATAGTGATGATGACACGAGTAATTTCGATGACGTAGAAGAAAAAACCGGAAATCCAGCTGATAACTTTCAGTCGACAAAATTATTTACTGGTAATCAACTTCCTTTTGTAGGATTTACATATTGTAATGAGTTGGGTCCAATAAGAAAACTTAAAATTACTGATAATGGTGATGATAATGGAAATAATTTTTCTAATAATGATTCAAATATGATGTCATATATTGAAACATTGAAAGAAAGTTTATCACAGCTTGAAATTGATAAACAATCATTAGAAAAAGATTTAACAGAGGCTAGATGTGAGGTTAAAGAACAACAACGAAAATTAGAAATGGAAAAGGAGGTTGTTACACAAAAAGAATCAGATTTAAAACGTTTAGAAAAACAACTTCAAAATGCTAGTTCAATGGATGAATCAATACGTGAATTACAATCTAAATTAAATAATGAATTGAAAAAGAATGGTGAAATGAGTGAAGAAGAGAATAAATTAAGAAAAATGATTGTAGATTTAAAAACTGAACTTCAAAATCATACGACAACTATTGAACAGTTAGACAAAAAACTAAGTACATCTAGAGAAAAGGAATCTTTTATTCAAGCAGAATTAATTGAAGTTAAAAAAGAAATAGCCGTTGAGAAAGAAAATTCAAGAAGGTATCAAAATAAGATTCTAGATCTTGAAGCACAATTTTGTCAAACTAAGAACGAGTTACAAGAAACTATTGCAAGAGAAGCTTCATTGGTTAAACAATTATCTGATTTAAAGAAGGATAAAGTTTTAAGTGTTAAAAATGAGAATGATAATAATGATATGGAAAGATTAAAGGGTGATCTTGATGCTGCAAAAAGAAATATTGACACTTTGAAAAAAGATATCTTATATGAACAAGAAAGAAAAAGAAAAGCAGAAAATGAGTTGTCAGATATTGCCAATGAGTTAGCTAGAAGGACTGCAGATGAAGAATATAATAAGCTTGAATATGAGAAGACTAGAATTGAGAAAGATCGTTTAGAAACTAACATGTTACTTTTAGTTAATGAGAAGAAGGGTTTAGAATATAGGGTTAGTGAATTAATGGAACAATTAGAAATGGAACAACAATTTGTAACTGCATTTAAGAATGAAATTCATACAGCAAGACATGACTTATCTGATAAACAAAGGAAATTGGAAATTTATTCTAATATAGAAGTTGAATTTAATCATATAAAAAATCAACTTGAAGCTGAACAAGTTAATCGTCGTATTGCAGAAGAACAGTTGGCACAACTTGAAAAAGAAAAAACAATGGTAAATTTGGAGTTAAGGCAAACAATTCAAAGATTTGACAAAGAGAGAGAAAGTAAAGAAAAAATAATGAATTTAATGTCACAGAAGGAGAACGATTATTCGCATGAAATTCAAAAATTAAAAGATGAAATTACAAAATTACAGGCTTCTAATCATCGAAGACAAGGGTCTGCTGGTAGTGGTTATGATAGCTTTGGTAGATCAGAATCAAGATTACTGAATCATTCTAAAGTTGGTGAAGATATAGATTCATTATCAAGGGAGCAACTTATTGTTAAATTGAAAAAAGAAAC
Organism: Parastrongyloides trichosuri; assembly: GCA_000941615.1. Lineage (NCBI taxonomy): Eukaryota > Metazoa > Nematoda > Chromadorea > Rhabditida > Strongyloididae > Parastrongyloides > Parastrongyloides trichosuri. Next base: position 227,598 of record LM523173.1, on the reverse strand, counting down.
TTTAATGAAAGAAGCTACAATTAAAAAATTAGAAGAAATATCAACATTACATCCAAGTTTCTTACCACCAACTGGAAAAAAAGATAAGAAGAATTATTCTAAGAATCATGCATTAGAAGTTGAGAATAACAGACTTCATGAGAGAATTAATTTCATACAAAGTGAACATGCTAGAGAAGTTGAATTATTGAAATCTGACTTAGCAAATGAACAAGCACATGTATCTGAATTGATGATTGAATTAGATCAATTTAAAGGTGTTCTCGAAGAATTACATAGAACGAGAGAGATTGACGATCAATCGGTAGCAAGTCATGACTCCAATGGAGCTTTACAAGTAGAACATCCATACTTTTCAATACATGACGTAAACTTTACAACGTTTGTTTCTATTCGTGGTAGGTTTATTGGAAAGAGACGTGTTAGTTGGGTTAAATTGAGAGCACAACTTACATCAGAACATTTGCAATTTTTCTTAATTGATAAAACAAAAACACCAAATGTCCCAGCCTTATCATTAGATATTGAAAGTATATGTCATCTTCGTAGAACATGTACCTCAGCAGATGTTAAAGATGATGAAGTAAAATTACTACCAATGATTTTTCAAATTTTCTTTTATGCTGTTGATCAAAAGAAAACTACTAAAGGAAAGGATTGTTCAATGTATAAAAATCATGAATTTGTTGAGTTAACCTTCAAAACAAGCATTCCATGTGATAAATGTGCTAGATCATTACAAGGACTTCCAAAAGGTGAATGTGCTATTCAATGCAAAAAATGTATGGCAAAATATCATTCACATCATAAAGATTCAAATGAAATACCAGCATGCAAAGTATCCTCAAATGCAGAACAACTTCTAGTCCTTGGTGAATCATCTAAGGCTGCAGATGAGTTTACACAACTATTGAATAAAATTATACAGTATTATAAGAATGAAGCTAAAGACATTAACAATACATCATCCCATCTAAGACATTCTGGTATAATAAAATTTAGTAATTCAAGGAGTAATGGAATAACTGGTACAAGAAGTTTCTCCAGAATATCACATAATGAGACAACTAGTTCATTCGGCTCAACACATTCGTTTCCTTCACATTCGGGTAATTATTTACAATAAATAATTGTTGTTGTTTTTTAATTAAAAAAAGAAAATTAATCAAAAATGTTATAACAATGAATTGACTAACAAAAATGTGTCAATTCCTTTTCGCTATGTGTGTCTCTCGCATCTATCAAGAATGAGATAATATACATATGCATATGTTCCAATCAATGAAAAAACCACAACTTCTGTTTTACCGGCTTTTAAGCTAACAACATTCCAAAAAGTTTAATATATATTTATGAGAATTGTGTTTTTATTATCATGTATATACCTTCAATGAATATTTATATATTTCATATAAAGCGCATGAAATTATCAAAAAAAATATTGTCTACAAAATTCTTATTGTTTCAAGGACAAAAAAAAATCAATTGTTTAATTTTATCCATATCCATTATTTATATATGATCTTTCTTTCTTTTATTAATATTAATTATTATTATGACTCTTCAAAACGAAAAGAAACATATTTATTTATCTTATTTTTTAAAAATATTCTAACTAAAACACAAAAAGTGCTTTTAAAGAAGAAAGAAATAGTGTCTGTGTACAAAATTATAATATTTTTTAAAGTGTTGTTTCAAAAAATGACTTCACCAACTTTTTCACTTTCATTTTTATATAATATCACTTTTATTATTTTTCCAATATATTATTATTTATTATTATGATATGTTTATTTTGGTAATAATTATTATTTTTAATATTATACTTTTATTTATTTCTTTTTTTTTGGTACCATCAATCCAATTAATTATCATATCCTACTTTGTTTGAAAAAAAAAATTAAATCAATATTTATTATATAGTGTATATATTATATATAAAAGGTTTTTTTAAAAAAGTGAAATAATTATGGCTGGATATTTATTATTTACTGCTTCACATGATAAGACATTAAGAAAATGGAGTTTTGAAACTGGCGCTGAGATAATACAAATAAAACCTAAAGATGCCCAAATTAATAGTATGGTTATTAATAGTGATGGAAAAATACTAGCTACTGGTGCTTATTGTAGTTTAAAGTTATATGATACAAATAGTTTGGATATCATTTGGTCAAATATTGAAGCGCATACAAAGAATGTTCAAACTGTTGGATTCTTTAAGAATGGTTATGAAATGTATACAGGTGGTGAAGATGGTATAGCTAAGATATGGGATATTAGAGCTAATAAATATTCCTGTGAAAAAGCTTATCAGATGCCATCACCTTTAAATGGATTATGTTTACATCCAAATCAAAATGATTTAATTGTCGCTGATGCACAAGGAGTTATCTATATATGGGATTTGGGGCAGGATGTTGATTCAACAGTTTCGATTAACGAGTTAGATATAACAGAATTCTTTAATCATGTTCAAGTAGATAGTACTGGAACTCAAGTTTGTGCAGTCTCAAATAGGGGTAAAGTTTATATCATAAATCGAATTACAGAGGTAATTAAATTATTTAAAAAAAATATAAAAAAAATATTTTTAGGATGTATCTCATAGTATTTATGACAATGATAATAATAGAAAAGATAAAATGATGTCCCCACTTGTTGTAACAACGGAAATATCAACAATATCAGAGGAGACTCCAGTTAATCCAAATGATGGATTTTGTATACAAGCATCCTCCTACAGAATAGAACATTGTTTTAAAGCACATAATGATTATATCCTGAAATGTAAATATTCACTAGGCCAAGAGTTACTAGCAACTTCTGGTGCTGATGGGAAAGTAAACATTTACAAGTATAAGGAGTTTAAAAATAAAAATTACAATCCATACCGTCGGATTCCTGTAAGTTTTTATATTTAAAATTTTTATTTATGAATAAACAAAGCTATTTTCCCTTTTTTTGATTACTAACACCTTCATAGATCTATAAATAGTATTTATAATCTTCCTAACTTTTTAGTACCATAAAATATTTATCAAAGATACAGTTAAATATTTTATTATATATATTTAAACTTCCATTCTCTTTCCACATATCATTTTTATAATAGTTTTATATTGAACCAAACTGCTATCAACAAATTGAAAAATATATATATTTATTAGTCAGAGAGTTAAACACATTTTGATGACTGATTTCAAAAATTTATATATTTATACATATATATATATATATGTATTGTCATCCTATGAAAATATATCTATGAAGAAGGAGTAAGAGTTATAGGGTAAAAATTTATATATATAGATTGTAAAAAGAAAAATACACATATATTCAATGATCAACCTTCTTTCTTCTCTTTACAAATGAAAAACGACATATATACATTATTATTATATTCTCAATCACCATACACATACACACAGATGCTGTACATACATTAATATATACAAAACTTTTAATATTACTCCTTCTGTAGTATAGTTTTCTATAACAAAACTACCTTCAACCACAAACAGATTGTATTATTTGTTATATATATCTGCATATGTGCAGATCAACTAACCTCCATATTTATATAGTAAATATATAGACATTTTATTATAATATTTATCTCCTTTGATCATTTTGTCAATTTTAACCTCCTGAAGATTTCTATTCAATATATACAGATTAATTCAATAAGAATTTATCTTAACATCAAATGGCTTTGCTTGTATATTTATTTTTAAAAAAATAACTTTTTTTTTATCTCTCCTTAAAATTTACATTTCCTCTAAATCAACAAACTTTAACCATAAAAAAAAGACAAACATAAATGAATAACAATAATTTTAGAATTCAAAAAATTATGCTAATCAATCTACAACAACAACAAAAGAAGTATCCTCATCAAAGGTCCCCGATTTAAAATGGATATGGGGATTGGAATTTTCAAATGATGGTAAATATCTCTTTACCTCCGGTGGGGATCACACCTTCCGCGTATGGGATATTGAAAATGAAAAAAATATTCTCAAATTTGTTGGTCATTCAGGAACTGTTACCGGTTTAGCAATCTATGATTCTGAACCTAATTCTTTGTAGTATTTTTTGTGTATATATTTATATTATATATATCTTTTTTTAAGTTTTTCAATTTATATACAATTTTTTTATCTATCTCATCTTTATTTTTAATACATATTTGTATGAGAAAAAGATAAAAAATAATATCCATTAGGTACCATTTAATATGTATGTTTCAAACAAAAAAAAATATTTAATTCAATAATAATATTATTATTAATCTATATATATATATACGTTATTTATAATTTTCTTTAAACATTTTTATTGATACATTTTTATCCTATTTAGGAAAAGAAAATATTTATATATATATATATATTTCATATCAAATGATATTTGACTGTTAACAAATTTTAATATATAATATTATATATATATATTTATTATAAAACTTCATGTGTATACATTAAGTTTATACAAAGTGTATAATATTGTCAAAAAATAGACATATTTTTTAAACTAAATTATTGGATTTTATTATATAAAATATTTCTGTTTCTTCTAAACTATGTTTAGGAAACCAAAAGCTTCCGATATCACCAATTCTTTACAACGGTTTGCCGATGCACAGAGAGACGCATCCTCAAGAGCAAAACATTTTAGATTAGCTTTTGAAGGACTTCCTATTGCTGTAAGTTTTTTTTATAATTTTTATCAATCAAAAACGTTTATAGGAAAAAAGGCATATTATTGAATCATATAGTTTTGAAGCAATCCATCTTGTAGATAGTTTAGCACTCCACCTAGAAACATCATCAGATATCCAAGCAACGAATGATGCAGAATCTGCGTTATGGACATTAGAACAAATATTATGTTATGGTCCTGAAATAGTAGGTAAAGGTTGGCAATGGAATGCTATATCAACAATAATTAAAAGAGGATTATTACCTCAAAATGGTAGTAGTGTAAAACGTTTTGCCGTCCGACTTTTTATAATGTGGTATCAAATTTTATCAATTTACAACAAAGTAACTCCTGAACTTGACAGAGTATTCCAAGCTTTAACACCCTATTTTCCTTTAAGGAGTGGAGAGTTAACAGAAACAATATTGACAAATTATTGTGAAGGTCCAAGTGATAATTTAAATAATCTGCCTCCAAATATAGTATTAACAAAAAAATTAACACCACTTTTTGTACCAGCAAATATGAATGAAATACAATTAATGTTACAAACAAATACTCGAGAAAGAGCTAGACAACTTCAGACATGTATTGATAAATTTTTAGAATATATATGTAGGGAAACACAAAAAATAGAATGGGGTGATCAATCAAAAAGATTTGATTGTGCAAAATTTTTGTTGGATCGAATGATTAATTTATATATATTAGAAGTATATCCTGATCTTGAAAATAATGGCGTAGATATATTTGGAGGTTGGGAAGGAGAACCAAATACAACTGTTGTTCTTGATACAGCTGATCCATTAGTTGTTGTTAGATATTGGTTAATAAGGTGGATAATTAATATTGCTTCAGCAAAAACTATACCAAATACATCACCAAGTTTGCTCCTATTTAGATCAGCATTATTTTCAAATCCTCGAGCAATTAATATAATGTTATCATTGTTAAAGGAATCGATGTGCCTCCCATTAGCATGTTCAACAGTAACACTACGATGTATGACATTAGTTAAGCATTGGTTGATTCAAAAAGAAATTCCTCCATTTTTGGAGAGTGGGAATGTTTCCTTACAATCATTTTCTCTATTATTAATTCATATCTTTTCATCCTTCTTCAACTCTCCATATATCTACTCTACACCAGAGAAAGCTCATACCTCTATTACAATAACAAATTTTTCTCTACAAATATTTAGAGATATGGCAAACTCAACAAATGTCCTTCCTAGACCATTACCTAAGAATGTATGGAATGAACTGATCAAACAACTAACTATAGCATCAATTAATGTTTGTAAGTTTAATGATTCATTTGCACATTCCACATCAAGTGCATTTACACAAGGCCTTCTCGTTGTAACAACATTTGTTTATTGTGTAAGAGAAATCGACATTGATGATACTCTGTTTGATGATATTTGGACGTTGTTCAAGACTACTGTATGGAGTGGAACCTTGGAACAATGGTCAAAGATGGTTGAAGTTTTAACAAAAAGTGTAATTCTNAATGTTTTTGGAATTGATCCCTTATCCCATTCCGGGAGTGATGATAGTGATAAAAGTACATCAAAAAGGAGCTACACAAGAAGTGATAGAAGTGAAAGGAGTGATACTGGTAGTAATCCAGATTTTCCTAAATCAGAGGTTGACGAATTGGAGGATGTCCATGGGAATTCATTTGATGTAAGTAATATGAAGGAAATGCAAAGCTTGATAAGATCAACTGGAAATCCGGAGAAATGGTTAAAATTATGGGTACGTATTATCAATATGGTTGATCCATCCATCCAAGCTTACAGTCAGGTTGCAGTACAAGTATTATCATCAATAATTCAAATGTTAATACCAATAAATTGTGCCAATACCTTAATACATCATATAGCACAACGATTGTTGATGGTTGACATCAAAGCTCAACCACATGCAATACCATCTTTGTGTTCTGTTTTGGTAACATCAACTCCACCACCACTGTTAAGAGCACATATATTGATAAAATTAGAAGATTGCCTTGAAACTGACATTGCACCGATTGTGTTGGAACAAGTACCAAGTATGAAACTTGAAGATATTTTTATTCTTCATAAACCTATAATTGAGGCGTTACAAATAATAATAAAAAATGGTGAAATATCGTCAAAGATTGTTCGTGTAACAAGCTTATTGAGTTTGGAACATAATGAAGGGGAAAAATTATTATTAAAGATATTATCACAACAACATTTTATGGAGATGGATTTGAATACCTTAACATTGTTAGTTAATGCATTATCAATATTAATATTAGAAAGAGGTGATATACTATTAGGAAAAAATTTGTACCAAATATTGTTAAAAAATCAATCTTTATCAGTTCCGTTAACATATTTATTAATAAGAAATTTGGATGAATTGAAAAAAAGGGGAAAAAGGTACTTTTTGAGACAATCATTAGAGGAAGTAATTAATATGTTGAAAGTTAAAGATGAAAATACAATTAAAAATGAATTATTATGGATGTTAATTACAATTATAATTGGTGATTGTAAAAAAATTCCAATTGAAAATGAAAATGGTAAAGGAAGTTTTGAGAAGATATTAAATTTGCTTAATAATCATGATAAAAGTATGAAGAATAGTTTTTTGGAGGGTTTCTTGTTTACAAATACTGTATTTTATCCGTTACCAGGATTTTCATTATCACAATGGAATTCACTTGATGTTTGTGGATATAATTGTATTAAAGGAAGTAGTAAAGGAAGTGATAAAGATTATGAAAATCAAGTTTTTATTAAGAGTAGAGGTGTTCTTATTACTGTGGATAGAGATATAGCATCTGAATTTGTTATTAGAACTGTTGTTGGTAAACATATATGGAGTATTAAAAGTGTTGATGAGTTTGACTGTAATGAGAAACATCATCCCCATATTAGAGAATGGTTGAAACGATTGTCAAAGGAGAGGAAGGAAGAAGATATGAGGACAATAAAAATCAAAGATACAACGATTCATGAAATATCAAATGATTTATTTGAAAAATTACCAACATTTCCAAAGAATTACAAAGATCCATTAAACAGTGGACCAATGCTTGATTTTATAAAAAAAAGTAAAAGGCGACCTTTATCAAGGCCATCAACAAGTGATATTAATAAGACGACACCATCTGATGATTGCTGTTTGTTGTCAGAGAATAATAAAGAGGAGTTAAGTAGTTGGAGAAGTTTCATAAATGATATGCAGTTAATTCATAGTACATGTGAAATTAAAGCAAATTTTCCAAGAGAATTAAGACATCTTGATTCAACACTTTCACGTGAAGTTCATAAAATTGCTGTCATATATGTTGGGAAGGGACAAGAAGATAAAAATACTATACTTTCAAATAATGTTTCCTCCGGTAGTGAAGAATTTATGGAGTTCATTAATAATCTTGGAAGAATTATTACTATTGGTGATACACATTATGGATATTGTGGAGGTTTGTCTGCTGGTCATCGTGCTCCATACTATGCTGATGGTAGTAGTGAAGTAATATTTCATGTATCAACATTCCTTAACGGGGATGTTACACAAAAGACGAAACATTTGGGAAATGATGAAGTACATATTATTTGGAATGAAAATTATAAAAATTACAAAAGAGATACAATAGCAACAAAGTTTTGTGATATATTAATTGTTTTAACACCAATCTCTCCAGCAATGATAAGAGTATCAATAGAAACACAAAAACCATTATCTTTTGGTCCATTATTTGATGGATCATTTGTTAGTATATGTGAGATAGGTCCTATGGTAAGAGAAACTGCTTTAAATGCTTCACGTGCTTACAAGGTGGATAGAATAAATTGTGACCGACCATTGAAGCATCGTGAGAACGTATTCAAGGATTGTCTTGACAAAATTGGGTATGGTAAAATGGCTGATACAATAACCACAATTTACATACCTCAATTAAAATATTAATTATTTATTTATATATATNTATATATATTTTTTATTTAAATTAAGAGGAAGAAAAATATATTTATTAAGGGTGATCTTTATATATATATATTTAATGAATAATTGAATGTGTGCATATCAATAATCAAAATTTATTAAAAAAATTTAAAATATATAAATAAAAAAATTTATTGTTACCCTTTTATCAAATTATATTTTTCAAGGTTGTGTTATTTTAAAGAAAAATATATACTTTGTTATTTATTATTAGTATTAAATGCTATAGTTAAAATATTTGTTATTTTATATTAATATTGTAATATGTACCTAAATGATTTTTAGAAAAGTTGATCTTTTTGGTTGATTGAAAAAAATGAATATTTTACCTAAAAAAAATTGGCATGTGTTAAGGAGAGAAAATATACAAAAAGTACGAAGAGATGAAAAGAATGCGGAGGAGACCGAAAGAAGGAGATTAGAAAGAATACAAAAAGCTGAACATGAGGTCAAACTTCAAGAATTAAGAAAACAAAAAATTGGTCATAATTCAAGTCCAAGTACTTTTTTAAAACATATAAATTTATTTGAAGATAAAGAAATTGAAGGAAATGAGGAGAAAAATGAGGAATATGAAAAAGAGAAGAAAGATAAGATAAATAAATTTGAATCGAGATTAGGAATTAAGAAGATGTTTGCAGAAGGAACAAATGAGCTAGATAAGAAGAAAAGTTGGTACGAGACAAGCCCAACAAGATTTTATGAAGGAAATCATGAAGATGGAAAGAAGAATTGGAAGGATATGATTAAAGAGAGAACTGATAAGGATAAGGAGGAATTTAAAAAGATGTTGTTAGATGAAATTAAAATACAAAAAAGAAAAGATAAGAAGAAAAAACACATATCTAGAGATGAAAAAAATAAGAAAAAAGAAGATACATTAAAAAAATTACGCGAAGAAAGACTAAATCGTGAAAAAGGTGAGAAAAGAAAAATAAATAATCTTTTGGGTATTAAAGAAGAGTTACTATGTATTGAGGATACTTCAAAAACAAAGAAAAGTAGACCGATGTACAATAGCATGTATCATCCAGAATTAGCTAGAAGACATTGATAATTGTGAATTACAAANAAAAAAAACAACCTTCAAATCAGTATAATAAATAAAAATTGATATTTAATTGTACGTGTAAACACGTCACACCCCTTGAAGGCATTCCAAGAAGTTTTTATATTGTAATATTTGAAAAGTTGGGATGATACTATATATAATTTTTTTTAAAAAAAACTTCAATCATTTATGATCTCTGTTTATTGTTAAAATATATTCAATTATAAAAGTTAAACTTTTACTATAAAAACGATTTGATATTAAAACATTACCTATAATTATATTTGCCAGTTTCTCTTCGTTGATATAATATATATATATATATATTCACAATATATATTAAAGTGGAAAGACAACTTGTCAATTTAAGGGGGAAGATCATAATCATCATGAAAAATGGGTAAATAATAATGTGATACATTTTTTTTAATATACGGATATGTTGTCTTTTGTCAAATTACACTACATATGTATTAGGTTAAAATATTTTTCCTTCTTTATATTTTACATAGCAATTTTAAATATGATATAATTTTTGAAAAAGTATTGAGCATATATTTAATACTAATTATCTCTATCAATATTTTTTTTACAACATTTATGTAAACTATTATAAAATTTTATATAATACCTGAATGGTGTTTAATATAATATATTTTGTGTGTATCCAATGACAGTATCATACAGTTAAAGTATATTGTTTTAATCTACTCATCTAATTTTTGCTGTTTTAAATATTATTATAATGGATAATTTTTAATGATCTTCTTTAATTATGTTATATCTTTAAATAAATAAATTTTTAACTTCTTTTTTATTAAGCATATAAAAATTATTCTTTTATTTATATTTTTGATTTAAAAATAACAACAATTTTTTACAACATTAAAATTTCCTGATCTATTTATTATATAATTATTATTTTTATTCAAAAAACAATAAAATGTTATTTAATTAATTTTTTTCTTATATATACATTTTTAAAAGTTGTTTTAAAAATCTATTATTTAACCTCTATATAAATTTTTAACCTCGCAATCATATTCTATTTTATAAATCTTCTACTGTAGTACTCTTAAAAATAACCTCAAAAAAGTTTCTAAAATTTTATTTAGGTTAATTTTTTTTCATTACACATTTATTTACCTAAAGCAATTATATTATTATAATAAATAAAAGTTCTATTTTAATTGATAAAAGGATTATTACACAATTTTTTTGTTAAAATAACTTTATACTATAATAATAAAAAATCATATTATATATATATATAGTAGGTGTACATAATATTTGAAACAAAAACAAAAAAGTGAAGTTTAAATATTAATTATATTCTTCCTCTCCTTAATATTTTAACATCTAATAAACATACCCAATATATATGTTATATTATGTTTGTTAAATTAAGATTTTAATTAAATCACTTTAAATTTTTGCTTCAAATTAACTAAAAATTTATATACTATTTTCCATTTTTAGTTATATATTAGAAGAGTTGTTGTTTTTGAAAAATTATATAATAATACTTATTATAAAATGTTTTAATTAATATATACATCCCAGACATATTATGTTAACATTAAATGAAACTACATAAACATTTTTGATTTTAAGAAAAGTTTATTTTATATAGAAAAGATAAATGTTACAAGAAAACAAAAATTTTAATATCATACTTTTCCTGCCCCCAACAACACATTATGTGAATATATACATATCTTCAAAAATATTTAGTTGTCCTTGGAAGGTTATATTTTGTTTGGTTTTTAATTGATATTATAGTAACTATTAAGATGATGATTATTATTCTATTAAAGTATACTCATACAAATATAATTTTTAAGGAACTTTAAACTTTATAAATTCTAGTTTTTAAAATTATAATCTTTATTATATAATTCTATTAATAGTAATTGATAAAGTTAAAAATAATCATGATTTCCATTACAAAAAGATATTTTCAAAATCATATACTTGATTTTTTATTGTTATTTTAAAAAATTATTAATTACACAATTACCGAATACTATATAAATATGTGATCTTTATTCATCATTTTTTATCATCATGACAAAGAGGAAGGCTCCCATCATATGTTAAATAGAAAATATTATAAACTCCTTATTTTATTCCAATTTATAATATATTAACATTTTAACATATTTTGTTATAATAAATATCACCATGTTAATAGCATTAATATATATATATATAATTTAATTCTACAAAATCTATCACGCTCTTTTTATTATATATTAATTAATTATGTTTGATCAATTACTTTCTTCCATATATCTCTCTTTTTGATTCTTAAATTTTATATAATATATATATGGTATACTCAATGATATAAAAGGAAAAGATTTAGATGGTAATGTCTCATATATATAAATTGAATTTTTAGTTATAAAGATAATTAATATAATATAAATTTTACCTTTTTAGAAAATATTTATTTTCATCATCANTCATCATCAATTATTATTAAATATTTTATAGACACTTTTATATATATTTAAAAGATGCATGATATACTCATACAAGCTATATTAGCATTATCATTATTTTTGATAACTTTGATAATAAGTATAATACCTCTAAAGATTGTCTCACACTTTAATAGTAAAAAAGAAAATGGTGAAGAAGGACAAATGGATAGGAAACATGCATGGATTTTAAGTTTATTATCATGCTTCGCTGGTGGAGTATTTTTGGCCACTTGCCTTTTAGATATATTTCCACATATCAATGAAAATTTTGATAGTTTTAAAAAGAATGCTAATTGGGATTTTCATTACCCAATGCCTGAATTCATTGCTTGTTTGGGATTTTTTATTATCTTTTTTATTGAAGAGATAACATTAAAAGTTTTCAAAAATATGGATTCACCTCACGGTCACGCACATTATGACGATTATTCCAGTGACGATGGTATTTGTTATGATGATGAGAGTCACGAAACTGACACTCCACCACACGGAACTAACAATATTTCACGATTAACCGAAGAAACAACAACAAGTTGTGAAGATAAAGATAATGATGATAAAGATAAACATCCTACTGATAATGATTCACATCATTCCTCTACTAACAATAAAAAACATGTCTCAATTGTATGCCATGATCCTGATTCTGTTGTTGAAAAACTTTCTTCCATCACACTTGATTCAATTAAGTTTAATGAAAATGAAGGTAGGTTATTAAGTAATGTGTGTGTTTTTTTGTTTCAATAATCATGATGTTGTCTGGTGTACATTTTTAAGCATAATAAACTTATATATAATTTATTTTTAGATAAGATTAAAGATGAAATAAAAAAATTAAATGTTGATAGTTCACTTGAAATGGCAAGGAATGATAGCGTTCGATCCAGTTATACATCGAGCCGAAGAAGTGGGTGAGTTAATTAATTTTTGAAAAATAAAATCATTAAAAAATAAATTTTGTAATGTCCCTTTTAATTGTGAAGACACATAATTATGATTGAAAGTTTAAATATGTATTATTAGGTTATCTTGAGATCATAAACCGTATATTGTTTGTGTAAAAAGTGATTAATAATGATTGATTAAATCATTAAAAAATTATATTTTTTGGTTTCATCTTTTAATTTACTGTTTTTTTATTTTTAGAAGTATGTATGGAAGTAGTCAATTTGATGGAGAGTATGTTGATGAGATATCAAATGATCATGAGGAACAAGATAATGCTGTTGGAAATGTTTTAAAAAGTATAACATTCACTTTGATCATATCTGTACATTCAGTCCTTGAAGGTTTTGCACTTGGGGTACAAAATAAGAAGATTTCAATGTATACATTATTCGCTAGTTTGGTCCTTCATAAGGGTGTTGAAGCATTTAGTGTTGGTTTACAGGTAGCAAAAACAAATATAAAAAGAAAAAGGTTTGTAATATTCAGTATAATGATATATTCCCTAACAACACCATTGGGGGCATTACTTGGAATTATATTAAGATCGGCAAACTTTAATATAGTAATAAAAGATGGTTTAATATTTGTTTTTGAATCACTCGCAGCAGGAACATTCTTGTATGTGACATTTTTTGAAATATTAGCACATGAGAAAGCTAATAAATTTAATACATTAAAACAATTATTAGCAATATTTATTGGTTTTTTGATGATATCTGTAGTTCAAATATTAGAACAAACGTTGGGAACACACTCTCATGAACATGAAGGAAGTCATCGATGGAATCATTCACATCAATCTCATCATTTGGAGGGACATAGTGACTCATCACATGAAAATCATTCGCATGAAGAAGGATAATATCTAAATAATTATATCAAATAAGAAAATATCTTTCAAAACGGGAGATGTTAAAAAATGTGACATCACAAAGCGTATCTTTTTTAATAATTATATTTCTATATTCTTAAATACTTTTGTACATATATAAAAAATATTATTAACATAAGGTTATCATTACAAAAATAAAATTTATAAAGCTTTAATTAATTCCTAGTCATAGTTTTTTTCCTATTAAAAAATAATTAACACTTGTATTATCAATCCATGACCATTTATTTGTTATTGGATTATAAGTGACACCATTTATTAAAGTTACGTCAACATTATTTTTTTTCAATAATATTGATAATTCATTCGGATCTACAAATTTTTTCCAGTCATGTACACCTTGAGGTACAATATTTAGAATATTCTAAAATAAAAAATTATATAATAAAACTAATATACTTACTTCTGCCAATTCTATTGCAACAATCTTTGACAACAAAGTTTTATTAATTGTTGAAAAAAATATGATCCCATTTTTATTTAATAATCTTGAACAATTATTAACAAAATCTTCTACACTTGGAACATGTTCAATCACTTCTGATGCAACAACAATGTCATAAGTATTTGAAATATTTTCAATAGTATCATGGATAAAATTTACACGTTTCCTTATTTCAGGATTTAATATTCTATCAGCAGAAGCTGTTGAAGCAACAATACTTTCTTTACATGCATCTACACCAGTTACTGATGCTCCAAGTCTTGCCAATGCAAATGATAATATTCCTCCACCGCACCCAACTTCAATAATATTTTTATCATTTAAATTTCCCTTTAAAAATTTTATTATTATAACATCTTCATTTGTGACTTACATTTGTTGATTTAAGAATTGCTGGTACACGAAGTCTATTCAATGAATGGAGTGCTTTAAATTCTTTTTCTTCATCCATCCAAACATTTCCGAGTTTGGAGAAGTTTTCTATCTCTTTCTTATCAATATATTTAGAGAAATATCTAAAGTTTAGCAATCTTTTCATAATGAAAATAATTGTTATAAACGAATTTCCAAAATGAATCTGTTGAAGAATATTTAAAAAAATTATATTTTTGTGTTGAAGTGTTTTTGATAAAAAAAACTCTTTATGTGTTATAATTTATAAAATTTTTATCATTTTTAGGTGTGTGTTCGTTTATTTTATAAACAAAACGATTATAACTTGGACAATAAAAAGTTTTTCAAAACTATATTTTTTTAAAGAAGAATTAAAATTTGATCATAAAAAATCTTTATTTTATGATCATTTATTGACATACATTAATTTTCTTCATAAAAATATGCATTGAAGTTTTGTAAAAATATAGATATAGTTTTTTGAATTTAAATTTTTGATATATCACTGTAGTTTTCAAATGTTGTGAAAAGTTTCTTATCTTTACAAAATGGTTTTTTAAATTACCTAAAGATATTTCATTTGACTTTATATAAATGGTATGTTTTATATTTTTTAAACAAAAGTTTAAAAATAGCTTCACATTAACAATCATCGTCATTTCTTATACAAATTCCAGTTTTATTGATCACAAAAGGATATGGACATTCACAAGCATACTTAAACTCCCTTCGCATGCATCTTGAATAATCAACACTTTCTCCACATTTTTTTTCACAAGATGATCTTCCTTTCACTAAAACCATGTTTTCTGGACATTTAATTTTTGAGGTATCAGTTTTCTCAAGTTGTGGAATTTTTTCGTTATCACACTCAATTTTTCTAACACACTCACCTTTAGAGTTAAGTGCAAATGGTTCCATACATGCACATCCAGGTGGTAAACAGTAGTTATTTAAGCATTCAATTTTTCTTCTTGAAGAACATGTTGGAGGGCAAGCAGATCTACAGCTCGTCCATTTAAAAGGATATACACAAGTCAAAGAAGGTTTGGGTTTTGTTATTGGAGTGAAATCTAAAGGACAATCAATTCCTAGTATACAAATATTGCTTGCATTTCTAACATACCCATTCATGCATTCACATCGTGTACCAAGATTTGCATCTGTACAAATACTTTGAGGTAGACCATAACATTTTCCTTCACAAGTAATTGTATTTTCATCAATTATTGTTTCATTTTGAGGACATGAAGTTGGCTTAATTGTAGTCGTTTTTTTAGTTGTTGGTGTTGGTGTTGTTTTTGGTTGTGGACACTTGTCCAAGCCTGTACACTTTTTCATTTTTTCATTATATACATATGGCGCCTTACATTCACATTGTTTCTTTGAACAATTTTGACCACAATTTACATATGGATCAGAACATGTTCTTTTACATAGAGATGCACATACCTTTGTTTCATTTGGTTTGCATTTATTATCATTTTTCTTTGATTTTCCCTTATTTTGTTTCTTTTTTTGTTGTATGTTTTTAGAAGGATTTTTCCTTCTTATAGATTCAACAACAAACTCATTGAAAATTAGTATTAAAAGTATAAGAAATATCTAAAAGAAAATAATTTAACATATAGTTTAAGAAAACATACAATTTGTAATCTCATTATAACATAATATAGATTAAAATGTATTTGATTTGATTTTTATGGACTCATATGATAAATACTAATTTTTTAAATATTTATCTTGATTAAATCACGTTTCAAAGTTTACAATATCAATAACATATGTAAATTAATATTGTTGCCATAAATTTTATTTTACAATTCAATATTTAATATTAACAATTATTAAAACTATATATTATTGTTAGATTTATATTTTGATAAGTGAACATTATTTTTTGGAATGTATAGTTGTCTAAACATCAATGCCTGATTCAATTGTGGAGTTAAAACAATGTACATTTTATCATGAAATGAAAATTAAAAGGAATAAAATTTTATTTCAAAAAAAAATTTACCTGTTAAATATTTTATTTTTAAATGTAAAATCAAAAAATGTTATAGCAATAATATAAAATTTTTGTAGAAAATTGAATTAATTTAAAGTTTTGAATTTAAGGAACGAAATTTAATTAAAGATGGCAAAAATTTTTGAATACGATAATTAATATATTCAAGTTTTTTTGATTATATTAATAGAGATTGCTTGAAATTTCCAACACTTTTCTTTCGTTATGTCAGTTGTTGTTCGAATTTTTATTAATTATTTTAAGCTATGGATCGTGTTGATGAATACCATAGGAACATTTGAAGCAGATAAGAATCTTAAAAATTTAACGTTTCCAATTAAATATAAAATACCAAAAGAAATTGGTGTTATTTTGGTGAAATGTCCTAATGATAATTATTCCAAAAAATATCCTGGATATAAATATGTTCCTCCATCTTCTAAAAATATAAAAGAATTTACTGGTTATGATCACGATGACACTTACACATGGTTTCTAATAGATAAAATTAAAACAGATTTTACTTGTGGAAAATACAAAAAGAGTTTAAATGTGACCGAAGAATGGAAGTACACGATTGATAAAAGGACATCAAATGAATCTGAGGATTTTAAAAGTAATTGTAAAGAGAAAGATGTGAAAGTTTCATCTTATTTGGAACCACAAAACACTGAGAATTTTATTATAATTATTACAGAAGATGGTAAATATTACAATACAAAGACTATTTCCAACATAAAACAAAGCGAAAAGAAGAAAGTTTTTCTTACCTTTAAAGGAATATACTTTTTTAAGAAAAATACCAATGAATATGTTGTATCACCACATTTATATTGTAATCTTGTTTTTGGAATACCAGAATTTGTGTTTATTGTTAATAAAGATGTAAATGAAATTGATAAAAAAAATTTTTTTTATCACATATATAAAGATAGAAATCCTATTGAAGTTAAAATTAAGTTAAAATTTAATAACGAAACCATGTTACCAGTATATCCAGAATTTCAAGAAATAAAGTATCAAATGTTTGGTATAAATAGAAAAAAAGAACTAAAGCCAATATGGAATAGAGCAAGACCTTTATCAGTTTTAAAAATTTATGATTATGGAATTTATAAATTTTTTTATGAATGTGACTTTTGTAATGATGTTAATAATACAGTTGTGAATGCAATTATATTTTTTGGTCCAAACAAGGATTCAATCATAAATGATACAAAAAATATAATTGATATAAAAGAATTCAAGCCGGGATGTAAAAAAGAAAAATACACTTATGCTTATCTTAAAAAAGTGACTTTTGGTGTTCATGTTTTAATACTTGATGATGATGAATATACAATTTCAGAAGAACTAAAGGGCATAGTTTTTAATAGTAAAGATGATATTACAATCAAAATGGCCATTAACGAACTAGGTAGCCAAGAATGCGTTTATGAGACATTATTGAATAGTCAAATTATTGAAAAAACAATATTCTCTGAGGAAGAAAAGGATGCAAAAGAAAAAGAACAAAAAAATGATCTCCATCTCGAGCATGTTAAAGAATTTATTGATGACCTCTTTGAAAAGTCGACAAAAAATACTACTGCTATTGAAATAAGAAAAATGTTTCACGATGAACATGAAAACCGTTACTTTACTGTTGTATTTGGTATATTTGCAATTGTCATATTAACCATATTTATTGCATATGGATGCTTTAGAATTAATCATGTTTTTTTCCTTAGTCCATATTTGAAGGAAAGGGAGTTAAGGAGAATCTATACAAATATATATATTTGGTGGGATGAATTACAAAAGTGCAACTTTTCTTCTTATGGAGAATCTATCTTGGAGCCATGTTATACATCTAAGAAGGTATTAAAAGTAAAAAAAGAGACAAAAGTGTTAGGATATGAAAAAACAGTTGTTAAATATCATTTTGAAGATATTTGTGTTGTTGATGATGAAAAATTCAATGCAACAAGTATTTTTGATGTATACAAAATAAATTCACCCTACTTAAAATGTTCATATATGATTTGCAATGTAGGTTTAATTTGTTCTTTGGTTTATATAATATTTTTGATTTTAGTATCCAAAGGAAGAATACGCAAAATTTTGGGAAATGCTGTATAGAAAAGATATTGGAATTATTATTGCTATTTTATCTGAAAATTCATCTTTAAAGAATGTTTGTTTCTCTCATTATTGGCCAGAATTATCTGCAACATATGGAGATTTGACAATTGAAAAGGAAAGCTTTGATAAATATCTAATGGAATACAACAAAATAACATACAAAATAACAGATATAAAAACAAAGAATCAAAAAATTGTCACGATTTTTTATGTTTTTCATTGGAAACCTAATAGTCTTCCATATACCGAAAAATGTATTGTTGAATTAAGATATCTTGTTGAAGAATTGGCTGGAGAAAAATCAATTTTAATACATTCTGAAAAAAGTCCATGCTCGCGAATATATGTTTATATCTATTTTGCTGCAATATATAACGCTTTTATTGATTATTCGGACTTTTATAATCCAAAAGATGTCATTCTTAATATAAGAGACTCTATAAAGGGAGGTGCCATAGGAATAGCAGATTACAATATGATTATGAGAGCACTCGTTGAAGTATTTTACATGGAAGAATATATAATAAATAAAAAAAGATACTTAAAATATGTTGATGCATTTGAACAATATTTATATAGAAGATCAAAAAATAAAGAAAATTTTGGCAGTTTATTAAAAAATTTTTTGTCGTTTGCTGCCGATTTTTCGGTATTAAAATTAATAGAAATGCTTCATGGAATGTCAACCTTATTAATATTAAATAATCAAGAGATGAAAAAGAAATGCTCAAGATTTTACATGATAAATGATGATGATGAGTTGAAACGAAGAAATAAATATAGTGAAATCCCATGTCAAGATAATTTTACAATTGATTGTCGAAGCACCAAATTAAATAGGGATGATTTAAATGGATATATTCATGCAAATTTGATGAAATATCCATTGGAAGTTGGAAAAAATCGTGAAATAATAATGTGTCAAGTATGTTTTAATTATTTTTCATTACTATTTATTTTTTCAGTCTCCAAATAATCATACAATTGATAATATAGTTGAAATGATATACAATCATAATGTTTGTGTTATTGCTATGATAACCTCTCCAACATCTTTTGAACGTAATTCAAATCCCGATTTAGATTATATTCCAGCTAAAATAAGTGAAAAGATTACTTATGGAGATTATGAAATTATCTTGGAAAATCAAAAGAAAAGTCCTGATGAAAAGCTTATTCAATCATTTTGCAAAATTACAGAAGGTGATGAAGAAGGTAGAAAATTTGTCCACTTGCATATTAAAAATTGGTCTGATCAATGTAAGTTTTTTTTTTTAAATATATTTTTTAATAAATTTTTTAGCTCTTACAAAAAATGAGCCCGATGTTCTTGCATTATATAAATTGATAATAGAATATGCCAAACCAAATCATCCTATTCTTATTCATTGCAACAATGGTGTTGGAAAAACGGGAACATTAAGTATGATAATACATATGTTTGATTTTTTTGACAAATCAGAATATTTTGATCCATTAATGCATCTAGAAGCTATTCGCAAACATAGATATCATGCAGTTCTTAGAGAACATGATTTCTTGTTTGCAATATCAGTATTGTATGAAAATTACAAAGTTCAACTCTATGAATTCAATCCCTCCGTCTACTTTAGATTTTACAATATATGTTCCTATGCTAATAAACAAAAAATGATATAATTTTAAATTTATTAAATTTATTGTCAATATATTCTGAATATCCACATAAATTATTTTTTATCATAATTATTATACTAATGTAATGATACCATACTTATCACAAAGACCATTTATTTCACAATTTTTATATCTATACTCTGGTAATGGTATATCTGAACATATACAGTTATCAGAAAAATAACCACTGATGCAGTAGGAATGTATTAGAGATGAATTTTTTTGAAGGCATGTCAATTTACAATTTGTGTATAATTTTATAACGTTGAAACATTTTGACCATAGTATGTCAGGTAGTACATTTTCACCAAAAGAAAAAAGTAATAATGAATAGATAATAAAAAGTCTTAGCATCATAACTCATTTATTCAATGTAAAAAAAAAATAAAAATAAATTTAAACAATTTTAAATTTTTGAATATATCGTTTTATGGAAATTAATAAAAAATATTTTAAATTTTGAATCTTAATTGAGTTGAAGCACAAG